>VDFB02368478.1:0-98991 GCA_007258455.2 Sequoia sempervirens
GAGAATAATAGGTTGAAGAGGGAATTGGTAATGTTAAAAGAATCTTTTCATCAAGCATATAGGGGTAAAAAGGATACTTGTGAAATTGGTGAGCTATTATTAGCCTATAGAAGACCATCTAGGCTATACTCCATGTTTCTTAATGAGCAACTTTTAAGATGGAAATTACAAAGAATTCACCAAAACCAGCCACATGATCCTGATGACAAAGAATTTGTAAAGATATTTGTTGAGTCACTCCCTGAACAACAAGATTTGTTATGTGAGTTCTTTGTTCATAATTTTCTCCTAGAAAAATATACATATTTATTTGTTAATTTCTTTGTGGGAGAAGTAGAATTGAGATCATTCATGTCTACAATGAGAAATTAGCTTCACTGGAAAGATAGATCAAGAGAATATGCACATGCAGAAAGGATGTGGGATTGCAAATGAGATATCCTCATAGGAAGCCCTTCTTTTTCAAGGCACAATTTCTAGGTGTCTGACTTAAAAAGGAAGTACAGGGAAAATACAGTAACAACCTCCAGCTGTGCTATGATCACTTTCAGGAACAAGGGTCAAAATTGATAGGACCATCTTGGCATGCATGTGAAGAGCGGTATACCCCTCTTCCTATGCATCTCAAGAAAAGGGAAATAATTTCACCCCTTAATATTAGATGGTCCTATAGAAGAGAAGTAGCTTTGGCCAGAATCCTTGAAGAATTGAAGATTAATTGGATTGGTATGAGGTATAGACCTCCTCTCCTTCTTTCACCACCTCCTTTAGAATATACCAATATGGACCAAAGTGATGACAGTTTTTCAAGGTGGGTACAAAGAGTCAAATTTCATCAAGGATTCTTGAGGAACCCAGAGCAGCTAGATACAAAGGAAAATGATTTGTATGATTTTAGTGCCAAGTATGAGGAAATGAATAAGAGGAATCAAGGACAAGGGACACACCAGAGAGCAAGAAGACCTACTCGGGCTTAGGAAGGGGAGGAAATGACGAGGTAAAAATAATTTACCCTACCAATTAATTACCTTTAGGATAAATAATTTCTCTTTCTATGAATAAGCATGCAAACTTTACTTCTTGAAATTAGTCGAATTAAGCTAACTTATGTTGATTTAATGGTTTAGTCCTTGAGCATTTTACAGGTCAACTTCCACTCCCAATTACCATTCCAGTCAAAAGGGGAATGAACGTAGATCTTAACACTTTTGAAAACAAGCGAGTGGGCACCGAAATTCCAGGAGCAGATGTTATGGGCCGAGTCTTCGCAGTTCTGTTATTTTCAGTTTCAAAAACTTTATGGCTCATGTCGAGCCTCTTTAATATTTCATGTCATGAGCTTTAAAGTCCATTAGTTATTGAATTTTTTTTAAAGACTTTATCAAATGGAAAGTAGGATTTTGTTAGCTAATTTCATATAAAAACGTGTAACTATTGCAAATGATGAATACAGAAGAATATCGTTATGTTGCTAATATGTCTTTTTGAGAAAAACTACCATATGAATAAAAATGAGTTTTCCCGCCACACTTTATTACTAAGCAATGTGAATATAGTCCTTTGAATTAAGTAACTTGGAGATTTTCAATGCATGTGATCTGAGATAGTTGTAGAAACACTCGAGAGCTAGTCACTCAAGGGTTATAGATAGATAGATAAGTATTTTACTTTTCATTCTATAATTTTATTTAATAGATAAAAATCAAAATTGGAATTCATTTTCATGTGTGTGTCATACTGTTAATGTCAATCCTGTAGGTTGTAGCTAAGTCCATAGTCTCTAAGTTTAGTATTTGAAGTTCGAGAGCACCTTCCTTCAGTTGTTTCTGTTAAATCATTTTATGTTAGTTGTTGGATTGTTATCTTTTGCACTAGATTAGTGTTTCCTAATTTCTTTCCAAGTTTTACTTTTCAACAATTTACACATTCTTTAGATTAATCATTTCCATGCTTTCTAGCTTAGTGGTGATGTTTTTTCAGATTCATAGTTTTATGCTTTATAGTTTAAATCATTTCCAGCTTTATAGATAGATGTTTTACTGCTTTCAAAGTTTAGAGACCCTCTAGTCTAGAGTTTCATTCATCTATATAGTATTTAGGAAACCTGAGAGAGAGATAGTTGAGATGTCTTCTATTGCATACAACCTTTGGACACTACCCAATCGATATATGAATGTGTTTATTAACTAAAGTGTTAGGACCTGATGACATTCTATCTTGAGGCTTGATAGGATTTTCAACATGAGGATTTGGGAGGTTCCCTGAAGGTGAAGTATCAACTGGTGGTTCTTCAACTAGGAAGGCCTTGATGGGCTTGGGAGAGTATAGGTCCATATGGAAATGATAAAGCCTGAGAATGAGCCCATGGTGGAGCAGAATAGGCTATTTGTTAGGGTTTTTAGCTGTCATTTCAATGGTTTCTTTTATAGAAATATCAAGAGTAGATAGAAGATAGAAAGGGAAGGTAGTGAACACCTTGTTTTTAAAGTGGTTTAATAAGGGGAGATGATAGAAATAGTAACACTTAAAGCGACCCTCAAAAGTAATATTTTTCATCATAATGAAACATACCTTATCTTGGATGGGTTGGGAATCTTGTCCTGGTCATAGCTAGCTTGTAGTTTGACAAGGGTTTCACCATTTTGAAGAATATGTTCATATTCTCCAAATCCTACACTTTCCTATGTCTTTTCAATTTTTTACCATTGCAAGATAATCTCGTAGCTTGCACTATTACTTCTTCAATAACTTCAAATGATATACCACCCATTTTGATATGCTCTTATGTTGTAATGGATTTATCGTTGCACCAAAAGATCGGCATGTTAATGCCCGACACAAACGCTAGATTTATACAAGATCCACAGGAGACGATTAAGCCATGTCACAAATCCGTGGCGAGCTAGACAAGCACCAACCTATCCAAGGGGACGAAGGAACCAACCTTCCAACAATCCCCCCTAGTGCGACCATGGGATTTGAACCCATGATCTCTCTCTGATACCATTTGTTGCAATGGATTTGTCGTTGCACCAAAAGATCAACCTGTTAACACCTGATACAAATGCCATATTTATACAAGATTCACAGGAGGCAGTTAAGACATGTCATGAATCCGAAATGGGCTAGATAGGCACCAACCTATCCAAGGGTACAAAGGAACTAACCTTCCAACATCTTGTTCCAGGCATTGGAAAATTAAATAGAAAGGTTTTCATTATGTTCACTCAGACTCTCCATAAGCATCACTAATCCTACTTCGAAAACAAATGTGCCAAAGTAAAGCGTAATTATGAAATTCCTCATAGGAGTCAAGTTCGATCTGCACATGCTCTCCTCATGTGATGTTGTAATAATAAGGTTGGCAACATTGTAGAATATTTTCACTACAATGCTTTAGGCAAGAAAGGCTAAAGTGATTTTTGGAAGTGAGAAGGAGGTTTCTAGAAATGGTCTTCAAAATCACCAAGGATGGATTATTAAATGGCTAACCATGCCCAAGATAGGGGGAATCCTTGGTTAAATCCAACTTGTAAACATATTTTCCATATTCATTTGTTTAATATCACTTTTAGGTTGGATAATAAACTCCCTCATGATAAAGGTCTTAATCCATTGCTCGAAGGGTTGAGCACAATTTTGAATTAGTATAAGACATTTTGGTTGACAGGTTCCTTTTCATGGGAATATTTCATTTTTAAGTCCCCAACCATGATGATATGGCTTGTGACTTTGACCTTGGTCTTTTAGCATTCTAACTTAAAATTGTCATCAACATAACATATGGATTAAGAATTATCAAAAACCATGAGAAATTATTCTCAAGGGAGTTATAGGTTGTCAAGATCATTCCACTTGAAACTCACTTGACCATACTCACATCATTATTTCAAATACTTGAAGCCCTTCTCTTCATACTTTTATCAATGTCCCATAAGTCCCAAGAACCGAAAGGAAAATCATTAGGAAAAGTGTTTTTACCTAGAATATATAAGGATATGTATTCAAAAATTATGATTTTATTATATATCCTCCACATTTGGAATGATATTATATTGCTCTTTGAAGAGGATACCTCTAACATTCACTAGGAGACTTAAGTTGTTTCTCCAGCATCTAATGGAGTCTAGCGTAGTTCCCATAGTGGTCATTGCATGAACAACATGGTTTCCTTCCCTATAAGTATAGGATATAGTGAACCTCTCAAAACCTAGAAGAAGATTTTGGATATCATTTATAATTTCAGTGATCTATCCCAACCTACCTTCACTTTGCTTTTCACAACATCAATGACAAGCTTGGAATCACCTTCAACCTATAATCTCTTTATCCCCAAAGATAGAGAAATCTTGAATCCCTACAATATTGTCATTTCTTCAGCCACATTAGATGATTTCTCCCCTAGACCCCCTAGAGAAACTAATAATAGCTTTGCCATCAAAGCTCCTGATAATATCGCCACCACTAGCCAAACCCAAGTTACATTTAGTAGCCCCATCAAAGTTGAGTTTAGTCCAACCTAGAGGGGGTGGTTTCCATTTGGTATTATTTTGAGCTAACATTTTAGAGTTATCAAATTTATCGGGATCCAAGTGTAAACCCAATCTACAAGCTAGATTGGAGTCAAAAGTTGTAGGAGGGCAGCTCAGAATTTTTTAGTTGCAGAGGGAAACATTCTCAACTAGTTGTCTAGAGAAAGACCTAAACACTCTTTGGCATTCTTTTCTTCATTTTGGAATAACCTATTGTTCCTTTCTTTCCAAATACTCCAACAAACATTGGGGGGATATATGTCTCCATAGCTCCATCACAAGAAGATGAGTTTAAGGAAAAATCCAATTTTCTACAAGGCCTTTAATGCTATCATTCATAGTCCAACATAATCCAAGATTCTACAAGGAATAGCCCCAAATTTCCTTAGAGAAGGGATAGTGCAATAACAAGTGAGGCACTAATTCCTCCTTTTTGTATAAAATACACATATTAGGGATTTGAAAGCCTTTCTTCCTTAAGTTATCTTGGTTAAAAATAATGTTGTGAGTTGTATTCCACCATAATAAATTGATGTTGGAGATAAGATGACAGTTCCATATGAGTTTCCAAAGTCCACCATAGTGGTGTTGTTATACCAGGATTTCATATTATTCAACATAGTTTATTATGTCTATCTTTCTTTTAAATTGATATTGAAATGTTTGTTATATGGATTGAGGGAGATTAAATTATTTTTAGCAAGTTGCAAGCTTTGTATAATAGGTTTGATCAAAGTTGAAGGTTTTGTCTTTGTATTGATCTCTCATAATTTGTTTTAGTGAAGTGTTTGTGTCCTTAAATGTTTAATCTATTTAATCTTTATGTACATTTATTGTTTAGTGTTTTCTTCTAACTAAACAATGCAAGAATGTAGTCATCAAATTATTTTCAACCAAAAAATCTAAAAATCATCTTCTATGAGTTGAAGAGGGACTCAACCTTTTTCCCTAGGTGAATCTAAAAAGATACATTTTTTAATTTATTTTGCTTGAATGTGAACCATCCTAAAAACCACTATAAATATTATGAATAGCAAGTAAATGTTGTCCAAAATATAGTAGTTATTTTACTTGGAGCTTCTCCTTCCAATTTGAAGAGTAGTTCTACTATACATATAATTTAGTTTGTGTTACACTTAAAGATGTAAATTACAACACTAACAAAGTTGAGGGAAGATATCCCTTGTACTCCAACGATGAAAGGAGAGGGTGTAGATGAAAATGGGATTATGTTTTTAGGGAAGTGTTCCTTTGTACACAAGAGTTTAAACATAAAATAGTGCATAGTGACAAAGCACTCATGATCCATTGTTGTCTAACATGGTGTAAATATTGTATAAACAAACATAAAGTGTCATGTACCCTTTTCCAATAAAGCTAAGGAAATAATTAAAACAATATTTTAAGTTGTCCCATTATATTTATTTTAAAAAGGGCAACTTATTATTATTAAAAGAAAATGTCATGTAGTACTAGAAGTGGACCTAATAAAGTGTTGTTAGGAAAAGGGGCCAAAAGCGACATTTTATTAAAGACTTTTCTAAACATTTTTAAAATAATATTTTGGAGGGAAAAGGGAAAAACTAGTATATTCTCTCAAAGATCCTATAAAAGAAGAGGTTTGTAGGAGAATAAGGCATTCTCTATTTTGTGAACAAACCACCATTTTTAAAATTGGGCCCCTATGTTCATATTTCTACCTAAGGACGTAAACCATTTTGACAAATGGATTTGAAGACAAAATTCCTTCTATTCATGTGAATAATTCCATCTAGTGATTACCTATGTACTACAAATATTGAATTTAGAGACAAAAACCCTCATCTAAATTAGAGTAATTCCATTTAGGGGTCACTGATGTGCAAAAAAATTGTATAAGTATTTTTAGATTCAATTGGTTTTGGGACTGAATTGAATATTTCCATATGTTTTTATGTTATGCTTAAGTTCCATATTAGTGTGTGTTTTTCCAATTTATGGTTCAATTGTTGTTTTCCAATTTTAATGAAGATATCCATTATTTTTATTTGTGTAATAAAAAATCTTATCAATAGTGTGAAATTATCTTTTGGGTCATACATTGTCAAGATCCTCTCATACCCTCAAAATTCCCCTCAAAGCATATTAAGTGATATTGGAACTATCATATGATAAGCAAAGCTACTATGCAAGTTACTTTGTGTTTGTCATATGTCATAGACTATTGTGTATGTCTAAAGAGGGGAATCACAAGTATTATTTTGTTGTTTGATGTTAATAAAATTGTTGCATCATGTAATATTCTAGGTAGAAAGAATCAAAGCTATCATACACATTTCCATGAATCTACATATCACTCAAGGGAGATAAATCTAACATAACTAATTTTATTTTTGATCTTATTTAAGATTTTACTAGATTTTAAAAGTTTAATTAGATTTTTTTTTGGGTCTCTATCTAAATTTAGGGGATATTTCCTATGTTTCACTTAATCACAGCTTGCTTGGGGTGTAATTATTACACTTGTATATTTTGGATGCTAGTTATACCATTTTTGTGGCCCTTTTTGTTGTTCTAGGTTATAAATTGAGACCATTTTTTAGTTTTTATTGTGACTGTATACCTACAAAAACAATATCAATATAGAAAAAAAAAAAAGAGATGGGGGTGCACGAGAAGAGTGGGAGGGGGCTTTTGAAATCCCCTGCAGATTCTGGCGATGGTGTTTATAGTGATGGAAGTTCTGACTCCAATGAGGACGACAATGATCCTTGCTTGTTGGTGTTCTAGTGGCGCAAACCTACGCGGAGCGCTTCTTTTTCTAGAATGTTGGAGCCTTTTTGGCTTTCTTGGATATGAAGAGGGGGTTTTGTTATTCCATCCTCTTTATTATTTCTTATGTTTTCCTGGTCTGTGACAGGTGGTCTTTCTGCTAGGAAAGATGGTTTTGGGGCTGTGATGGTCTTTATGGTTGTTATGCTTCCCTTGTGTGTTGTGTTCTCTTTTGTTGGAGCTAGCTTTGGGCTTTCTTTGTGTGTTGCACTCTTCATTGTTGGAGCCAATTTTTGGGTTATTTTGATTAAGCTTTTGACTATTGTTGGCTCTTTGGGTTCTCCTATTGGAGGAAGGTTGGTGCCTTTTTTCCAAGGAGCAATATCCAAGCAATTCCCTTGGCTGATGGGGGAGAGTCTTAAGAGAGCGGTGTTTAATAATTTTTTTTACTTTTAAGATTGGTATGGAGAGGTGGTTTTCCCTCCATGTTACTGTTGTGGATGTTCTTCTGGTAGAGGAAGGCATCCCTCTTGTTCTCTGCTTGATTTTTTTGTTGTTGCTAATGTGTGCCAGTGTTGTCTTGGTACCCCTTTGGTCTATTTTGCTATTTTTGTTGCTGAGGGTTGATCTCCCCCCTTGGAGGTTATGGTGCTTGGGTTGGTCCAAGTTTTGGATTTCTTGATTTTTCTGAAGGTTGGTCTATTCTTAAGGACTTTTTCATTGACCCAACTGCTCTTATGTTTGTCTAAGGGTGTGTTGTCTGTCCCTTATTCTATTTTTTTGTTTTAGGTTGTATCATTGCTCTTTCCTCAAGACCCAATATTGTAATTCTTGTTGTGTTCAACCCCTTTTGGGCTTTAAAGATCTTATTGCAAAGTGGGGTTCTTTTCCTTTTGTGGGATGAGTTATTCCATTCACCTATTCTAAAGGCTCGAGTGTGGCTATTATTTTTGTTCATGGCTAGGGTGTATTCTTTATCTTCCTTCAAGTATCTAATGCTCCTACTATCAAAGGAGGTTGGGTGTGCCCTTTCTACTAGAGTTTATTTCTACTGGGTTTTTCAGTTGGTGTCTTCTATTGAGGTGGAGACTGCTCCTATTGAGATGGAGCCCTCTCCTATTGAGGTGGATTTAGATGTTGATGGCTTGGTTGGAAGAGATTTTTGCCTCCATTTTTTCCTATTGAGGTGGAGCTTGGGTGTGATGGAGAGTGGTGGCTTTAGTAGTAAGGGTTCTCTTCTCATCCTTTCCTTTAGAGGTGGAGTGTGGGTTGGCAATTCCAGCAAGATGGTGTTGCAAGAAGGTTGATGCTCCCTAGGGTTCTAATGTGTTCTCTAATTCCCATTTTGAGGTGGGATGTTTGGATGCGTGGGAACTATTGAAAATCATGAATATTTTTGTATTCTACACTATTATGTTGGTCTTTTTCTTTGGCTCAGCTCTAGTTGTCTTGAGCAGATGGTTAGTTGTGGCCTAACTGACATAGGTTGTGATCATGATCTATTAAGGGTTCAAGGTCCCTGTTAAAACCTTGTTGTATAGGGTTCAAGGTCCCTTCAAAACTTGTTTTTTGCAGCCTAAGTTTGTATTGCTATTCTTTTGGTGGCTCCTAATGATCTGCGGATTATTTCTTTAGAAACATTTTCTCTTTTGATAGGGTTTTGGGTCCCTTAAAAACCTACTTGTAATAGGTTTCGGATCCCATCAAAACTTTCTTTTACCATAATAAAAAACAATATCAATATTGTATAAACTAATGCACCACCTTGAGAGGTCACTTTAGCTTGTATAATTTTGGATATGATTTTGATAATTAATTTATGAGTATAATGTCAATTTTTTATTATGTTTAAGTGTTTATTTTATTGTACCTCTTCATTGGATCTAAGATTTGATACATAATAATTGAATTTGGATGGAAAATCCATTAGTTTTTTTGTACTAGTTTATGGTGAAATTCAATAGATTATAATACTAGTGGTTTTGAAGTAAATCTATGTACTCTCTTTGCTTATTTACTGTAATCTCCAATTTTTTGAGTGGTCTATTGCAAAATTATTATTAATATTGTATTTAAATTTCAGTATTGTCAGACTAGAAGGTTATGCCTCCAAGATATTAGTTCAGTTATTTTCTAACCTACACACACATTATAGAATTGTGTGGCTTACCATTAGTAATTTAATGTCCCAATCAATGTATAATATCACCTTGTCTAACCAAAGAACTTGGTGATTAGAAAGTGTGATGGTTAATGCATTTTCATCATAAAATTACAAAAAATCAAAAAGATAAGTTTGGGACATTACTGTGGTATTAGAGGAATGATTTTTCCAACCTGTAGGGAAGCCAATATTTTGATGTAGATTATGTTGCATGCTTGCCTATAATGTAAAAGTATGGAAGACAAAAAATGAAGGAATTTCAAGAATCCTCATCATAAGTTTTATAAAATTTATAAATATAAATAATAATTTTTTGGTGAGGTGAAACAAATTATCAATATAGAAAAAGAAGGAAGATCATCAATAAACAATCAATTTGTGATTGGTCCCACTCCTAATATTTTTTAGCCAAGGTTTTTACAAAAAAATGTATGCATAAAGAGCTCACATTGGTATGGAGCTTGATTATATTCTTGATCAACCTCCAAGTGGGATATTTTTGGTTATGGAGCTTGATTTTGTTAGTTTTGGAGCCCATTTCATTCTAGGGGATGCAGGGGGTGTCTCTCCTAGAAGGTCTAGGGGGCTACCCTCAAAGCCAAATTTTATATACATTTATCATTGTAAATCTATACCATTCATCATTAGGTCACAAATTTGATGGTAGAGGTTATGTTTAATTTTCTTTCCCTAGAAGACAACCCCATTTTATGAGGGTATTATATTATGGATGTAGATTGTATTCCATTGTATTGTGAGAGGATACTATGAGAGAGTGAAGATGAAGTTGCAAAGGATGTGTTGTAGGTTGTATCCCTTCAATTTGTTGAATGAAAGAAATGAAGTACTCATTGTTTCAATGTGTACATAGCCCATATTGAATGAACCATGTATATTTGTGTTTTATGTTTTTATTTTATTTCTACATTAATTTTATCATATATTTCTTTGTGATCCTGGAGTGGTTGGGCGGGAATAGGAGCGGCCAAGGGAGTTTAAAATTTACAAATGTGGGAGAGGAGGATTCAGAGTCAGTGGATGGCGATGGCGATTGGAAGCAATTTTCTGAGGTCTTCTGCAGTTTTGGAGGGCCTTCACTGGATGTGGAGTTGTCTCCTCTTCGCCCAACTTCTTGGTTTGGTTGACTTCAATGATGAAGCACTTGTTCTTTTTTCCTTGATTCTTTGGAGCATTATGGTGCTTGCACGAGAGTTCAGGCTGGGAGGTGGTTCCTGTTTGGAGGTTTGAATGTTGTTGATTCAGATTCTTGGTGGTGTTGCAGTTCTTATTTGGCCCTTCCTCCATGGTCTAGATTGTTTCCTATTCCGTTGGGGCTACTGGGCTCCTTTGTCATGTCTCCTTTGACACTAGGTGTGGTGTATTGGAGGCATGTTGTGGCTCTGTTTGTGGAGTGTTTTGATCTTTCAGAGTCTTCTTGGAAGTTCTTGATCTAGGTTAGAGGCAAGGTCTACCCTTTACGATTTGGTGTTTTTCCTCTACAACGTCTTTGGCTTTCTAGCCTAGTGAGCCTCGAGAGGGTTGTGCTTCAATATTTATCTACTTGGGAGGCTATCACAGATGTGGTGATTTCCCTCCCTACTACTACTTTGGTTTTTCTTTAGGTTTGGGTTGGGTTATCCCCTTCCTTAGGGTGGCCTTTTTTGGGTTTCTTCCAGTCGGAGGTGTTATTCTCCTTGTTCTCTCTAATTTGTTGGGAGGCTTCAATGCCTCTGTCTCTTTGCCTCTTCTTGTGGTTGGGTAGTTTTTATTTTTGTTTGTTTATTGTGCCTTGGTCTTGGTTTGGGGTGGTTCCCATGTTGGCAAAGCCCTTTCTGTTGCTATTGCTTATGGCTTAGTTCTTTCTTCTCTTTGGGTTGTTGTCTAAGAAGTGTTTTCTGGGGGTTTCTCTTTCTAATTTTTGTCTGGGATCCCTGTTGGGCTTTGGGCTCTTTTAAGTCTCCTTTGAATTGGCTACTCTTATTGTGTATCTTTTTTTCCCATGTTCTTTTTTGGAATCGTGTGTTTGGGATTTTCCCTTTACTTCTCTTGCTAGCCCTTCCTATCGAGTTGTTGGTGGTTGTCATGTTTTTCCTTGCTACTGGTTGGGTGGCTCTCTTCCCGTTTCTCTAGTCTGAGTCTTCTATTGAGGTGAAGGCTACTTCTACTATGGTGGAGTCCTCTCTTTCAGAGGTAGAGTGGGGGGTTGTGGATTTTTGGTGGTTCTACTCATGTTTTTGTCTTCTACTGTTACAACACCTATTGAGGTGGTGCACGTTCCTATGGAGGTGGAGCTATTTTTTGTTACAGTGTGGCTACAGTGGTGGTAAGGGTCTTCATGGCATCTACTCCTATAGAGGGGAGCTTGCTCCTTTTGAGGTCGAGCTTGATTCGACTATTCATTTTTGGTGGTGCTGCAAGAGGTTTTCTTTCACTTCTCACCTGGTGGACCTAGGGTGTGTTTGTTTCAACAATGGGTTTAAGGTCCCTGATAAAACTTGGTATGTTGTGAGGGACTTTAGTCCCTATAATCTTGATGTAAGTGGGTTTTAGGTTCCCGTCTAAACCTGAATTTGGGTTCAAGATCCCGTGTAAAACTTGGCTTTGTTGGGTTTAAGGTTCCCGTCAAAACCTTTTGTTTGGTGCAGATTTGGGTAGTCTTGTTATTTTGGTGATTTGTTGTTGGTTCATTGTTGGTTGTCTTTTTTGTATCCTTGAGCAACTTGTTCTTCTCTGTGTGGGTTTCAGGTCCCTATCAAAACCTATTTGTTAATGGTTTTGGGTCCATTCAAAACCTACTTTTCCCCCTTAATCAAAACAATTTTAATATCACAAAAATAAATCAATAGGAGAGAATTAAAGAGATGGAACCAACATTACTTGAGGATAAGCAATTTTTTGGAAAGGCGGACTACCATTTTCTCTTTTCAAATAAAGCTAAGAAAATAATTAAAATAACATTTTAAGTTGTCCTAATATATATTTTTTAAAGAGAAACTTATTATTATTAAAATAAATGATGAATGTAATGTTAAAAGTGAACCTAATAAAGTGTTAGGAAATTTTGTCAAAAGTGATTTTAAAAAAAAGGGTTGTCTAGACACACTTGTAAAATAAAGTTTGGAGTGGAAAGAAAAAAATAAAAAAATATATAACCTTAAAGAGCTTATAAAAAGAGAGGTTTGGGAGAGATAAAAGCATTTATTATTTTATGAACAAATTCTTATTTTTGAAATTGAACCCCTATGTTTATCTTTCTATTTAATGATGAAAACCCTTTTGAAAAATAGATTTGATGATGAAAAATATCTTATTTATTTGAGTAATTCTATCTAGAGATTACTTGTGTGATGCAAAAATTGAATTTTGGGAAGAAATCATGTTGGAAACCTAACTTGTTGGGGGAGATTGTTGGAAGGTTATTTGTCATCAAGAAGATTGTTGGATTGGCAACATGAGCATGATATTATAGAGAGATTGTTGAAGATTGATGAGAATACGGTGTTGTCATTGATGGAAACCCATTACTGATGGAAATCCATTGCAGAGATGCAGAAGTTTTGGTCTAGAGAAGACAAGATGTTTGGATAATTGCCTAAGTCCTAGAATGTAGTTTCAAGGTTCAGAGAACCAATTTTTGGGTCCACATTACTCTACAATAAAGAATTTTGTTATGCAGTTTTAAGGTAATGTTGATGCCTGCTAGAAGACTCTAAATCCAAATTTTCATGACTTGATGTCTTCTGTATCCGAATTTAGAGTTGATAGAGCATCAAACTCTGTAATGGCAGTGCTAGTGGTGTAGAATGTATGTTGGAATGCTTCACATTCCACCGCAAATGAATATTATGGTATGAAAATTTGTGGAAGTGTTTATAGGTGTCAGAGGTGTGTATTATTAGAATTTTGTGTTGTCATTGATGTCAACATACCTTTATTGTTGCATAGATGTCAACTTATGGAGATGCTTTGATTGGTAGAATTATGTTGTCATTAGTAGTATCACTGATGTCAACCTCTAGTGTTGCTTTGATAAGATTTTGTTGGTGGATGTTGAACCTCTTGTGTATGGTTGAGTTTTTATAGCGGTTTGGTGGTGATGAAGTATTGAAGATTATTAGAATGTGTTTGTGGTGCTTGGTTTCTAAGTGCTGAGAAAATTTGAATAAAAGAGGAAACAGTGTGGTGAAGAGTGTTCAGTATGACAGAGTGGTGTTCAGTGCTTTGCTCTAAATTTCTTCATGGTTGAAGATCTTATGTGGTTTGTATATGTTTCTCAAAGGTGATCAGAGGTGTTATATCCTGAGTCTCAGGTTTTGGATCGTTGTGCAGAAATTTGTGTTCACTAGTGTGTGAACTATGTTGTAGTGTTGTCTAGGAGAAATGGTTTTGCTCTACATTTCTTTGCAGTTCATTTTTTGGTCTTGTGGATCTGGAAGTGTTCTTATATTGCTAGTATCTATCTTCATTCTAAGTTGTTTGTGATTTGGTGCTCCACAAGGTTGGATTCAGGTGTTGTAGTGTGTTGAAGGTTAGCTAGTTGTACAAAATGAATATGTTCTTCTGGTGTATGAGGTTGTGAAGGATTTGTTGGATTTTAGGGTGTTGATGGAATATTTTAGATTGTGTTTAAGTGTGTTTGATGGTCTATGAGTCATCTTTGGATCAAAGATCATGTACTTAATTGATCAACATTGTTAACATAGGTTTGGTCGACCTTGGGTGTTTACTAATTGCGGATATGCTTTGGTGCTTGTGGAATTATGGTGTGGCATGTATGGTGGATTTAGGTCCAAGTTAAGGTGTGTTGTGGTCTACCTTCATTCTTCACCGTGGGAATTTTTCGGTTCAGACCTAATCTAAATTTGCATGTTTTAAGTGCATAATTGACCTTGTGAATTGTTTTCAAGGTTGAAGATGGTATATATGAGTAATGATTTTATGGAGGATGTATGAATGAAGTGTGTAATGTGAAGTATTGAGATGTAAAGTGCAAAAGTGTGAAATGCAGTGTGAGATTTAATGTCTAAGACTACTGGAAGTAGTGAGCAGAAGGTGTCTACATTCTACAGAGAGAGTGTGAATGTTCTAGTGAAGCAGTGGTGGAACTTTTTTGTAGTAAACCTATTGTATTCAGTGTTGCAATTACTTTATATTGTGAGCTAATCCTCACCATGGTTTTTCCCTTCTTTGGTTTTCCACATAAGTCTAGTGTTCTCATGTGTTTGAATGTATTTGCATTATTGTTTCTCAAGTTTATGTTCTGTTAATACATGATAAGGTTTTAATGGTTGATAGTTTAAGGATTAATGCATATCTGAATGTTAATGAAGGTTTCAATGTTTTAATGTACAACTAATTCACCCCCCCTCTTATTTTTCTTTTGTATTCAACATGTAAATTCCAAGTGGCAATTGTTTTGGTGGTTCGCATGTCAAGGTATGGATGAACAGTTGATTCATTTAGTTTTACTTCACCAATTTTGCTATGTGTGCTCAACCTAAGTATTTTGGGGCTGTGCAGAGTTCGATAGAGTATAGAGTAAAATTATGGGTCATGTTGACCTATCTTTGATTATGTATATGTTTTGGTTTGTGTGTGTTGGTGTTTTTGGCTGACAAGTTGTGGTGTTGCATGGTACATCAATTAGGCCAACCTAATTTATGTTTTTGTTTTTTTGTGGTATGTATACAAGTTTAATTCCTTGTGTGAAGGTGTGTATGAGATGTGAGAGATGTGAAATAATTAATTGTGTGCGATATCTAGTGTCAAAAGGTGTGAAGTGTGTTAAGTCAATTTTCTGAGCTTCAGTGGAACTGTATCTTTAGCATAAGTGAGATGCATTGTTAGTAGTTCATTTTGGTAGTGAGCCATCCTCTTTTCTATTTTGGTAGTGAGCCACTTCTATTCTTTGGACAATGAATCCTCTAGATAGTGAGTCCACAAATGAGCCATTATGTAATATCTTATAATCGGTTATAATATATTGTGAGCTAATCCTCACCGTGGTTGTAATGTGCCAAACCTTCAGTGCAGTAAAATTTTTATCCCACATGAGTAAATAAATAGAGTAACAAACCATCGTATTAAATTTTTTATTTTCTTTATTGATATTATACGAACAAGATTTCATATCCAATTACAATAATGATTTCATAACTTTACAAGTTATAATTATACAAGAATACACACACTTACATACATAGCTCCAATGAGCTTTAGAAATAATAGTTGTAAGATGGTCCAAGATCTTCCCTTTCAAATCTTGGTTCTTCTGTTACCTGCCGTGGAGGAGAAGCATCACTCAAATGCTTTTCCGCCAACCACAGACTCA
Source organism: Sequoia sempervirens (assembly GCA_007258455.2). NCBI lineage: Eukaryota > Viridiplantae > Streptophyta > Pinopsida > Cupressales > Cupressaceae > Sequoia > Sequoia sempervirens. Next base: position 15,779 of record VDFB02368478.1, read on the forward strand.
TAATGCAGTCCCCCACACATCTATCATTCAATAGATGGCCCTTCCCTTCGATGAAGAGATTGGTAGAGTAACCGCTAATGAAAACCAACTGAGCATAGTGTTGTGTCCTACATAACTATAACCTTGTAATCCCACAATCTCGAACTAGCATTTAATACTGGATCATGGTGAACTGCAGTGTAGTCTCAAAAGTCATACAACTAAGTGAAGTTTCATAAATTGCACTACTTTGATCAAAGAGTTCTCACTCAGTACTTGGTGTGAAGTCATCTATCACATACACTACTAAGGGTCAATTTTACTTAAGGCTATCTTAAGCTACACATAGGTATTATCCTTCAATGGATAATCTGTCATCCCAGACTAACTTACAACATACTAATCTACTTGTAATGAATCTATTTAACAAGTAAGTACACAAGCTCCCTCCCATACTGGATTACTATCCTAGGAGTAACACAAGCTTTCTGAGTTAATCTAATAAATTAGCTAGGCGTACCTCAAGTGACTCTTGCATTCAATCAAGCCTAGTATATAATAACTAAGTTACAAACCATACTCTTATTATGGAGTAAATACAAACAAAATTGCATTCCTTGTCCAAACATATCTAGTATAATTAAATACCTATGTTGTACCACATGTAACATAGTTGAATTCCCCAATCAAGTATTCTCTTTGACATATCTAGTATAGTTAAATACTTGTGTCAAGCTACCTCTTTGAGATATCTAATACAATTAAGTATTTGTGCCAAGCAAACTCTCCTATCCTGGAGTACTTAAATACACAATATAAAAACAGCCTAAAAGCTTCATTTCCCTTTTTCAAAAACAATCTTAAATACTTCTATTGCACAAATAGAAAAGACATTTTAGGAAACATAGAAAACACATCAATAAAAAGAAGAAGAAAACCCCATGCCTGTTATTTCTTATCCCTGATAATGATGACTGTGCAACCTTCTCCAACAGTAATTCAACTTAATTCAACTTCCCAACTCAATTTCCTTTCTCACTAGTTGATAGCATACTTCCCTTTGATATTAAGGCAACTCTTCTTCATAGATTCTCACCCTTTTCTCACTCATAAAACAAAGGATTATGATTGGTAAAACTCAAAAATGGTAAACAGCTAAGGACGTATGCTCTTGGTATGATACGTCCCTCTTTATGGAGATAGTGGTCACACAGAAATGTGTATGATGGTTGCAAATAATGATTACTCCAAAATGGTAAGAACGAACCATAATATTATGTACAAGATAAAGTGCCTTGCAAGAGAGTTGGGACGACTATTTATAGAGCAGCTAGCCTCCAAAATTCCTACAGTCTTGGCATATAAATCGACACCACATCCTTTCAGCATGATTCAACTCAAATGTGGCGATGATATAAGCTCATACTCAGTATAGATTGATTCCCATATTTCCAGCATTCTATAGACTATTTCAAACTACACATGGGAAATTCGTATTTCTCTAAAAAATTGCCATCTACAAGAAATTGAAGAAGAGGTGGCGCCAAACTAGTTAAATGGCATGATTTCCTGGTGAAAAGGAATTTTTCAATGGTGAATAATCAACACATAACTTGAATCAACTCCTTTCTAGGTTGAGTCAACTTAATGTAATTACTGCGTTGGATTTAGTCCAGGCTTCATAACTCACAAATCAACCAAGTCAATGCAAACAAACTTAAAACATATTTCATGGCTGGTAATGCGTGATAATCACAGAGCCGTGTATATTCCAAAGTCAAGTTTCATCAAAATAAACAATATCAACATATTTAAGCCAAGGATTAAATACGTCAAAATAATTCTACATTAAATCAATTCCATTTGTCATAGTCAACAATGAGTACAATACAACCATATGAATCAACTTCATTTGAATAAGAGATAGTCGAATTCAATCACAAGCAAGATATCCTCCTAATGCATGGTTTGGACATAACCTATGTTGCCAACTAATACTCCAAAATTGAATGTTAATATGTTGGTACCTAGTGTTGACTTAGTCTTTTCAATGCATTGGCCAATATACTCAATATGTTGTGAAATTTTTAGCATAGAGTTTGACTTTACTCAATCCAATTACATATGTATATATGTTTGACATTTTGAAGGTTTGTATAAATGATATATGTATTCAGCCCAAGTTTAACCAAATAAATCCGTCTCCTAATATCATATATATTGATCTCAAATCCTTTACAATATATAATATATATTTTATATATAAATATACATATACATATATATATATATATATATATATATATATATGTATTTAATCTTGCACGCATATGTTTTATATGACAATATATGTATGTGCAACTAAGTTGCCATTCACATAGTATCCATAATATATATATTACATTTGTACACACCCTCTAATAAGCGTGAATGCTTATGCATGTATATCAAACATATATATACATATTGTTCATAAAGTATATTATTCTCATAATAATAACAATTTATTTATATATATATTTACATACATTTATACACTCCTCTATATAAGTATGAATGCTTGTGTGTGTGTGTGTATCCAGGCATATGATACTCATATAGTACAAAGCCGTAACTTATTTGATAATCAAGTATAGACCATTGTTTGGGTAGTCAAACACACAAAGATGTTATGTACATATATTTATATATATATATATATATATACATATATATACATTTTTTCCAAGCATGAATGCTCACGTGTATATATGCATATGTACATATATTTATATAAACACTCATCAACCACACAATCAAGCATAGAGTTATAAGGGAAGAACTCAAAAGCTCAAATAGATAAAACATCACCCAATAATGCACTCGTTAGTAAACAAGACTCCTAATGCAACACACAAGCTATGGATGACGTACCTATAACTCCCAAACTAACTTAGTTCAATCACTTCTAATGTGGTGTGTGTATGCTCAGATAGTTTACTTTTACCAGTTACCTAACCAAGATCTTCTCCCAAGTGATACTTCCCCTCCCCCTGGAGAATGAACATTTACCTGCAACCACTAACACATGCACTTGGCAGTCAATTGTTCACAACAATAAGCAACATATATAAACATCTTCAAAGTTAGAATAACAATAATTCAATAACCCTCTATTCTCATCTATGCAGTATTTCACCACGAATAACATCAACTAACATAACATCAAATGAAACAACATCAAATGAGATAACATTCATATTGATAAAAAGATACAAGCTTCTCCATATTTCACATTACATTCACATTTACCCTATGTAGTAATAGTAAATAGTAACTTCACAATTTGAGGTGTAATAGTGGTTTTTCTCTTTTTAGGTTTTCCACATAAAATATGTTGTGTTCTTTGTTGTGATGCATGCTTTCTATGTTCCTTTCCATTACTGCAAGTTTAATATGATGCATTGAATGAATGCTTAAATTTTATGAAGTTAATGAATTTGAGTGAATACTGATTCACCCCCCTCTCAGTATTTTAGGTGTTCAACAATTGGTATCAGAGCTTGGTTCCTTCAATTGGATTGATTGCTAAGGTAGATCTTGGAGGTTGAACACATGGCCACAAGGAAGTATCCTATTCCTTTGGAAGAGATATTCCCTAAAGGTTTTACTAAAGAATATTGTGAAGTTCATGTAGATAGGAATAAAATCAAAGGTTTAAATGCATTGAAGATAATAAAAAAATTAAATCCTATCAAGCACCATGAAGTACAAACTAGAATGAAAATAAAAATAATAAAAAAAGAACGTGCAAACCAATTTTCAAACTAGTGTTGATTGATCTCCATGGCTCTTCTCCACCTGCAAAAGGATGCAAAATTTTGAAGGTTGATTGTTGGAGGAATGTTGGTTGCTCAATTCTGCAGCATAACAACCTGATGAAGATGATAGATGGCGATTGAAGACTGATTTTGACAGAGTGAAGATGCTAGAAGAAGATTCGATCCAAATGGCCTGTGAAAGGTTATATTTATAGATTTTGATGTGGACAGAGATAAGATTTGATAAGATTGATAAGGATTTGATTTTTGACAAAAGAGGAAATACATGAGATGAGATAATATTTTTAAAAGATAGAAAGATTTTGATTTATTGTTTTAAAGGAATTAAAACAAGATAAGATAAGATGTGAAAAGATAGAAAGATTTTGATTCTCTTTTAAAGGAAATAAATCCTGAAAAAAGATGAGAAGGATAATTGATGAATTATCTAATTAAATAAATTAATTAGATACACATAAGTTCAGATTTTGGAAAGAAAGCGAGAAGATCCTTTTAAGATTTTATTAATTAAATAAATATTTGATTTATTTAATTAATGTTGGATTTATGATTTCATCAATTAAATAATATAAATTATTTAATTAACATTAGAAGAATTGATAGAAATGATTTAATTAACTAAATAATATAAATTATTTAATTAACATTAGAGGAATGGATGGAAATGATTTAATTAATTAAATAATATAAATTATTTAATTAACATTAGAGGAATGGATGGAAATGATTTAATTAATTAAATAATATGAATTATTTAATTAACATTAGAGGAATGGATGGAAATGATTTAATTAATTAAATAATATGAATTATTTAATTAACATTAGAGGAATGGATGGAAATGATTTAATTAATTAAATAATATGAATTATTTAATTAACATTAGAGGAATGAATGAATTATGATTTAATTAATTAAATAATATAAATTATTTAATTAACATTAGAGGAATGGATGAATTATACATAGGAAGGGAATAAATGAAATTAGTCAAATAAATAAGATTTATTTAACTAATTAGATGATGACATGGGTACCTAGGGCAAAACATGATACAAGGTGTCTAAATGATGCAATGTTGTGACAAGGTATCGTAAGAGGACAATTTTTTGATGTCTACAGTTCATATGGAAGGAGAACTCAAATACTCCCTTGATGATTTGGATAAAGTAGAAGTTGAGAATAGAGATCTAAAAAGGGATCTTAATGATGTAGATGAGTGTATTAAGAAGTTGAGAGAGAAACTCAAGAAAGCTACAAAAAGAGTCAAAGAAACAAATAATCAGCTCAAGAAATCAAATGAGACTATCACCAATCTAAAAGTGCAAGTTGAAGAAGTTAAAAGAGTTGAAGATTGCCTGAATGCTAAATTGAAATATACAAATCTAAAGAATGTTCAAAGCTTGTGTAATAACCCTCCTAGTTGCTAGTTGGACTCAGTAGTTTATGCTTTGATTTGATACATTGATAGTACTGGTTTGGTGTGATTGGGTAGTTAGACTTTTGATGATGCTATTATTCCATTAGTGGACATGATTATTTCATATGACATTGTGGGTGGTGATGTTAGTTGATTTTCAGAATTATATTATGATGCAGTGATTTAATTTAATATGTTATGAGATGATTGTTAGTTAGATATGTTAATTTATTGGTTATATTATAATTGTTAGAATAGGTGTGATGAAGGACAACATAGCATCACTCGTTCGCGAGTGCCCTGTTATGTTGCGATTCCTTCTCACAATGCAGTGCTCTAATTTAATGCTTCGATTTTATATATATATGTATGCACATGTACACGACTTCGTTTGCATGCAGGTATTGCAGGTACATAGTCTCGATTCCACCTGCTTCGGTAGGACAGGGCGAGCACCAATAGCCCAACGGTCAATGTTGAAACAGAGGTGACAATGAAGTCATCTCGAGTCCCATGTTGTCAAACCGTCGAGTTGATTGGTATTGTATGTTTTGTTCTTGTAGTTGTCGTCACTTTTGGGTTGTGTTTGCGTATTGTCATATTTTATCAATGTGGCACTTGATAAGTTATGATTTATTTAATTTAATTGATTGTTATTAATATGGCACTTTATAGGTTATGATTTATTTAATTTATATGATTGTGTATTTTAATGTCAAGATTATATTGTTTTTAAATATTTAGAAGTTTTAGTTTTAATGTTATAAACCTTATTAAATACTAATCAAATATTAAAATGTATTTATTATTTTAATTAATTATCTTGTTAAGGATAATTATTAAAATAAATGATTAAAATAAATTTTAAAAATAGAGTATATTTTGAGCAAAACAAAGAAATCTTGCAAAAAACAAACAGTTTTGAAAATAGAAAATAGTAAAAAAAGGGGGAAACACAACTAAAATGAAATTAGATAGTTTCTTTTTATTAAATTTGTTTTTTAGCAGTTTTCAAAAAGGGAAAGAGGCATATTTTAGTGGTTGCAGAATGGTGAATTTTCATTCACGGGAAGAATGTGACAGAAGTTTGAATAGAAAATAAAATAAAAATAATGTTTTCGAATGTTGAGAAATTCTGAAGTTTTCGGGAAAAGGGATTCTGTCAATCTATTGCTGCATGTTTTGGGAAGGGCTTCGGAGGCAATATTGGATTTGAAGTTGAGCACAATGTTCTGAAGGGGAGGAAGAACGAAGGCTGTTCGAGAAGGCTCTCGGGATCAAGCTTCATCAATTTTCTCAACCAAGCGCAGGATACCAGGTTCCACTTATTTTTCCCTTGTTTTCTCTTTCACCTTCCTGTTTCATATTAGATCAGATTTTAAAAAGTTATTGAATTGATTTCAATCTGTCAAAACAAAAACTTTCATTTCTGAAAAGTCCAATTTGATTATAATGGGATTTTGGGAAAAAAAATTGATCTCATCTTTGAGAATAATGAATTTGAAATTTCTCTGGGAATATAAATATATGTGAATGTTGTGTTTAAATTATCCCTCTGTATCTTTTTATTCTGTTATTTACATATTTAAATTACCCCTCTGTATCTTTTTACTCTGTTATTTACATATTTAAATTATCCCTCTGTATCTGTTTACTCTATTATTTGCATATTTGAATTACCCTTTTTGTATTTGATTATGTTATTTATATATAATCTTTTCCCCTGTTTATTTACTCTGTTATATATATATATATATATATATATATATATAAGTTATCCCTCTCATGTATTTCTTTTTTTTATTTCTGTTATACATATATATATAATTTATTCCTTCAGATTCTTACTTTGTTATATTAATATATATATACAGCATTTATATGTATTTATATAAGATTATTTTAAAAAAATAAATTATTTACTCATATATATTTCTGTGCGCCGATCGTACGAAATTACGTTTCGCAGTGTTGAATGAAAATAAATTTTCAAAATTTATTTTGTTAAAAATTAAATTGTAAATTTTAAAAAAATTTAGGGGAGGGTTGAAGGGACGGCCGAAGCCGTACCCTTCTACCCTCATCCCTGCGTCCTCACTGTACACAACAGTCTTATGGACTGACTGCGGCAGTGAGCAGGAGCCGTTGGCCCTGCCCTTTTATGTTTTGGGAAGTTTTAATTTTTAGTTTTTTTTATTTTGTTCTTTATTTATAAATATATATATTTATATATATATATATATATATATATATATGAATATATATTAATATATATTTTATTAAATTTAATAAATATAATTTAGTTTATTTAAAATATAATCTTGATTATTTTATTTAATATTAGTTTACGTAAAAATGTAATTTAGGTATTTATTTTAAATGATTAATTAATGTTTATGAATATTTAGTTAAGGTGTTATTTTAGCCGTTGTTTTGTTGAATTGTTATTTCAAAATAGAAAATTTGCCATAAATTGTTGTTAGAGGTCTTTTTGAGCAGATAGCATTCCTTATTTTGATGAGTGAATTTTGATCATCTTTTCTGTTGTAATAATAGTTACTTGGGGAAAATAAATTAATTATGTAATTGGGAATGGAATTAAATTTTAATGGTGCAAGATTGCAAGATATCATTTGAGTTTTCTTTTACGTTAGGGTCATCGTTTTGTGTTGCCTTTGAGGGAGTCCTGTTGTCTTGCAACCCTTGACCCAGAGGCTTGTTTAATTGTGAATGTTGTCTTCATCTTAGTTACATTTTTGGAATTGAAACTTTTGGTTTTGTGCGTGGAGGGGTTGAACGGTGTTGTTGAGACTTCTGGTGATGAGTTATTGCGAGAAGGGTTAATGCCTCGCATGTTCTTGTTTTGAGTTTTATGTTTTAGATGTTTTAGTTCAACCCTTTCCTAGTTCTTGGTTTATATTAGGGGTCTTAGGGAGAGTGGCTCTTCGTGGGGGCCGGCGCCTCGGTTAAGAGGAAGTGCATAGGAGAACCCACGTAAGAGTAGTTAAACAAGTGATAACCTAAAAATAGAATTAGGGGGATGGGTAGTAAAATACTCAAGATAATAAAAATTGGATTCCTCGTCTATGCATTAGGGCTAACATAGACTAATGATAGATTGAGAAGGTCGTGGTCGGAAAGGTCATAATCTCGTCTTCATGAGAGGTTATCGACTCCGCATGAGCTACTCTATGGTGTCGGCGCCTCAAGTAGGAGGAAGAGCCAGGAGATCCATAGATGGGTGCCGATGCCTCTAGTTGGAGGAAGAGCCAGGAGATCCCATGAGAGCTATGTGATGACACTCTCCACTAGACTTCCTGTTTGCCTTGTTACTTTTTGCCTTTGGAAATGTATTTAGGATTTTGAATGTTGTATCAGTTTCCTTAGTTTCGTACTTCTTTTGTTGATTCAAATTTTTGTGAAAGTGATTATGAACGTTCTTTGGTGACTTGTTATTGTTATTGCTTGGTTTAATTGTAATCTCTTAGTTTGTGTTTATGGTTGTACCTTGTTGTTCTTGGAGTCGGTTTGACAATCATGGTTGAGTTAACTTCATTGTCACCTCTGAGCACGGGGGGTGAGTTATCTATAATTCACATGGTTGGGTGGTACGTGCTCCGCAACCGTTGGGTTCCCCGTCAGCATTCCTTGTTTGCAGCATTTCCGCAGTTGGAGTTATACCAGTGTTTATTTTGTTATTCAACATTCATTGTAATTTGTATCATCCCACTTGTTTGGGAAATTCATTGTAATTCTTATATCAAAAGATTGTAATGTAACATTGTAACAATGATGTAATAGTTAGGATTTTATGTAACCTTATTTGATGAGATACTATATGATTGTAATATGGGTTATGGTGATACTTTCACTCTTGGTTCATGAATGAACATTTTTTTTCATGTTATTATAGTTTAATTGGTTACGTGGTTTATTATTATCTTTCTTTTCCATTTAGTTGTTGCAAAGTAACCTCACGTGCCCTAGAGAACTAAGTGTGGTAATTTGATGTAATATGTTATGTGATTATGGTTAATGTGTTGTATATTTAATTTAATTGTTTCCTTTTAAAAAATAAAAAATAAAAAATTATTTGCCTGGTGTGTGTTCTCTGGGGTTTGCACGGTGGGCGTTACAGCTTGAACAAGATATTGTGACCTTGAGATCAAATCTGGAGAAAGAAAAGATTCAAGAAGAGTGCCACAATGATTGATGAGAATATTACAAACTAGAAGGATTCTAAAGAAAAAGAAGGATTAGGGTTTGAAAGGAGAAAGTTCAAAGGTAGATCAAACCCCAAACAATGTTGAAAGGAAGAATGACAAGAACAACATCAAAAAGATTTGGAACTAGAACAAAGAATTCAAAAGGTATCCTATCAGACAACCAAATGCACAAAGGTATTCATATTTTAATGGCTATTGTTATTCCTGCAATAAGTTTGGACATAAAGCTTAGAAGTAGAATGCATCAAAATGTTCAATAATTTCCCAGTTAGTGTTATACATGCAATAGATTTGGTCATAGAGCTAGTGAATATAGAAATCAGAGTAATAAGTAGTTACAATAATGGTATGATGTTTCAATATTTCAATGACTACTATTATGCATGCAATGGACTCAGGAATAAGGCTAACAAATACATATCTAGAATGGTTAGAAGTGAGCTTGTTAAAAAAGGAGTCACTTGTTACAAATGCAACAAACCAGGACACAGCTAATTTTTGCAAAAGCAAGAATGTGAAACTCTTTGTTTCACAAAAGAAGGCTAATCTGATAAAGAAAATGGATCTTGTTGAGATGAAGAATGAAATCAACAAGATCTAGAAAAAGAAAGAAGAGAATGAGGTGAAGAATGAGTCTATACCAGCCCCTGGTATAGATGTTTCCTCTAAAAAATATATAAAGAGCTTTGGATTAGGGGGAGTTTTAAAAGAAAACCTTTAAGACCCTGCCAAAGATATGGTGTTGATTCCTTCAACATGTTTATACAAGGTGTGGTTTGGTATGCTCGATATAATGGTGAAATCATTAGTGAAAAAGCTTTTGGTGACTGTGTCAACATAGTTAGGGTTTGGAAATCTTTTTACCTAACTTCGAATCAATGCAATCAATGATTTTTCAGGTCATTCAAAAAGTGTTTATAAGTGGTTTCAAATATGAAAAGTTCATTTTTGATTGAATTCTTGAAAAGTGAAGAGAAAATTAGAGGTGAAGTGAAGTGTTTCCAAAGTGTCACGTGAAACCCTAACCAACAAGAATTCAAAGTTATTTGCAGTTTCTTGCTTATCCCTACTTGAGAAGTTGTTCAAAATGTTTACACCTCAAGTAGTTAAAGTTGTGGACTAACCTAGACCTAAGTTTAAGAAGCACCTCAATAAATCCATGGTGATGGATTCGAAAGGCACGTTTTCACATCCTTATGGTGTATTGCATATTGAGGATGTGAAGATTTATATTCACACAAAATTGGATGAGTATAATCATGCAAATTTTGGAGAATTTTGGGTACATAAGTTAACCAATAATGATTTTGAATTGAAACAAGAGTATGCAAGTTTGGTCAAAAATAAATTAGATGTTTGGAACAATTTCCCTATTTTTTGTTATATGGATGAATGGGTTAGGTACATGTTGAGTAGAATTCATGATAGATTTATGTGGTTAGACCTGTCACACATGATCAACAAGGAATCCATTAGGGTTGTGATAGGGTTATGCTCCATCAGACCAATTCCAACTCTCAAATATGTAAAGAATGAAGTAGTAATGAAGTTTTAATTAGTGTCAAATTTGATAAATGTGCCCTACCAGTAAAGGATATAGAATATACAACAATAAAGTATGCATCTATAATGATAGGATATAATATTTTCTTCACAAATAAAGAAAATTTTATTTCTCCTACCACGATTAACACTATCTATGAGATGGTGAAGAAAGGCATGGATGTAGACTTGTGTGAATTGTTGAGAGAAAAATTATTGGATAACCTTCAAAAGACCAAAGAGTCTTGGTACCCTTTCTGGTATGGTACCCTAATTATTTGCCTATTGTTTTACTTTCTTAGAGAAGTTCCCAATACAAAGAACATTGTCATGCGATTGAGTGATATTCCAATTTCTATACAAATCAAAGACCACTTGAGAAGGTTGGGTGATGCAGATACTCAAAAGTGTGATTTGTGGGGTTTCTTTAAAACTTTTCAAGAAAACATGCGAGAAAGAGAAAGGTTTCCCAAAAGTGTGGTTGAGAAGTATAAAAATGATATTATTTTCATTATCAACAAATATTTTTGCATTATGGAAGTTGTTGAACCTAGGACAGTGTGGATTCTTGAAATGGGATATGAGTTAGCAGAGGATGTGATTATTGGTCTAGAAAAACATATGTTGAGTATGCCTAGAGATCCTACAGAAGGAAGATATGACACATATGAAGAAAAATCTAGTGTAATACATATGGAGCAAAGCATAAGGAGATCAAGAAAAGTGTTGAGAAGATGAAGGCACAAGTTGAGGAAATGATGGGTATATCAAAGTATCCTATGGAGAAATCCAAAGGCATATCTAATCCCCTGAAAGGTGCTCCTATAATTAAAAGGTCAATCAAGACCTTTGCCTTCTCTCCCCCAGTTTTGAAATCCTCTGGAATCATGGCTATAGAGAGTGCAAAGAAGAAAGTAGCATCCAGTGCCACTGTACAACAATAGACACCCAAGTGTAGAAGAGTGAAGGTAAAGGTAACAAGAGAGAGATACACATACTGCAAGGATGATGATGATGAAGAAGAAGAAGAAGAGGAGGAGGACCTAAATTGGTCCAGAATAAGAGAATTCCTCAAGCCTCCGAAGAAGAGACAAGTGTAAAGAAAGAAAAGGTTGATATTGTGAATACATCAAGTGAGGAAGAAGTAGAGAAGCAAAAGAAAGCATTTATTATTCAGAATTTAGAGAAAAGAAGACCGATGAAGGAGAAAATTCCCTGAAAGGAAAATGAAAGAAGGATAAATCCCCTCCAGTAAGGGAGCATAGCCCCTTAAAATAGATGCATTATTTAATAGTATTGCAAATTTTGGTCTCGAAGGGACAACACAAATGTATCCTAAGTCAAGTAATGATGACAAGATCAATATAGAAGAGGCTATTGTAAAATACATGATAAAATTTGATAATAGCCTTGGAAAAATTGAGACTCAACTGCCTAATGACCTTAAAGGTGTTCTAAGTGCTAGAAGGAAAGAAACATTTGATGTAGATGCAAAAATAAAAACTTTTTCCTTGGAGAAGATTGGTTCTTCTCTCATTGATGAGGACCAAGCTAAATTGGCTCAAATATATAACAAAGAATCCAGGAAAAAAAAAGAGTCAACACTCTGATGAGTAGGGACAAGGAAGACATAGAAATATTGAAAAAGAAAACATTGTAGAAGGTTGTAGACTTGGAAAAGGAATTGGAAATGCCTCCTGGTGCCGAAACTGAAATGCAAAATGATGTATCTTTCTTGGAGACTAATGAGCCTAAAAATGCAACAAATAAGTCTATATCTGTGTAAGAAAATGTGTAAGAAAATACTATTATAGATAATGCATCTCCAGTAGAGGAAAATGCAAAAAAGAATGATGATGTATAGGTTACTCTAGAAGAGGTAGAATCACAAGCAAATAAATATTTTCCCCTCTTGGCATAGAGAGAGATGCACAGAAGGATTTTCCCCTCCTGACATAGAGAGAGATACAGAGCAGAAGAAAGAAGATAATCAAGGAAACTAATAGAAGTCTGAGGCACAGAAGGATGAAAAATTTCCTTCTCTAGATGGTGAAAAGGATTTTGAGGAAGAAAATATTGCATAATACTACTTTGAAAATGGAGAATAGGAGAAAGATAAGAAGGAATAAGAACCTAAAAAAGTTGTTGGTGAATCCTTTGGAGCTTCTAGGATTCTTTAAAGGATATGTTAGACATGAAATTGTAGTTTGAACCGGTGGTGTCTGCACAACTCTTGTAGATACCCATGCAACAAGGGCAAGTGGATATGAGTAAAATCTCTCCCTTGTACAAACTACAACTTGGTGATGCATTACATGCATCCACAAGGAAGGAGATATTACAAACTCACCAAAAGAGTGTAGATCTAATTGAAGAAGCAATCAAGGTGATACAAGAAGGTATTCCTAGTACATTCATTGATGATTACTTGACTGGTGTGCATAAGTTAAAACTGTTGTTGGATTCCTTTATGGATTATTATGCTTGTATAGAAGAAAGATTAGAGAAATAAATAGAAATGAAGGTCAATGATAAGAGATTGACCGAGATATATGATAAATACAATGGTGCACATGGTAAACTGCAAGAAAAACTAAGAGATGCACAAAAATTTTTGGATGAAGCAAAGGTTTTGTTTCAATTTTGTTTAAAATATCCTAACTCAATGAAGAGCATTAAGGACTAGACAAACTCAATAGAGTCACAAATTTCTCAAGAGTTTGGTGTCTATGACTCGATTAGTGATCCAGATGGTGTTACATGGACTACAATTGAGAATCTGCATGGACAATTTTTCCAAATGCAAGAACAAAAATAAAAGATAATAATACAGTACAGTCAGCTTAGAGATTTGGTAAGTGCAAGGCTTACATCTCTAACTAGAATCTGTCACGTCTCATACATTGACTTATTTTGACCATTGACTTATTTTGATCATGACTTATTTTGACCATTGACTTATTTTGATCATGACTTATTTTGACCATTTGACTTAGTTTGACCATGACTTATTTAGATAATGTTTAATCATGACCTTATGAGATTTAATATACGAAGTATGATATGTGTTAAGAGCAATGCTTTAATATAATTGTTTCTTTCAAGAATAATGAATGCATTCATATAAATGTTGAGTTAATTATTGTTCCTACAATGGTTACTAATACTCTTTTGTTTTGCATGCCTGAGTGCATATGAATGGCAGGTGATCGAAGGCCAAGGAGATCGAAGGCCAAGAGTGTGATTGAGGAAAAGGAGGTTAGCTTCTCGACAGGGTAGAAGAGGAGAAAACTCTTGGTTATGCACACACCACTTACATCATGTAGCTGCATTAGATCATGTTCGTTTTTACAATGTGATTGCGTGAAATGATTAGCATAGCGAATTTGAAATATGGTTAAATTAGATCATGAAATTATATGGCTTATTCTATTTCCTTATTTCTCATTATAAATTTGAGCAAAAAGGGTTAAATCTATATTTTGATTAAAAGAAATGTATTTAAAAAATTAAAACAAATTAAATAAAAGAATAAACATAAAATAAATCTGTTTTTGCATAAATGAATTTTATGTTAATAATTGCATAAAAGGGATATAAATAAATCTGTTTTGGGATATATGGTCAATTTTCTTCCAAAAGAATTAAGAATGAACAGCCCGAGAGAGCATTGGGCTCTGGAAAATTCTGTCTCAAAACCAACAAATTGTTGGGCATGTGGCAATCCTTGCAAAAACTGCTGTCAACTGGAAATGCATGCATGATCCTCGAAAAAGAGGAGGAGGCTTTAAGAAAGAAAAAAGACTTGGATTGTGAACATCGCAGAGCTCTGGAACAGAGGAAATTAAAAAAAAGAGGTACTGTGGAACATCTGCAAATAGATCCAAAATCTTGCCAGGTTCTCTTCATTATGCCTTCTTTTATCTTTATTTTTTTAAGAACTGCAGTAAGGAACTGAATTATTTCCTGTTTTAGAGTGCAAACAACTGGGAATTCCTTTCCAATTTCGTTTTGAAATCTGGGTAACAGCTCACTATTCTGTGTTGCAATTATAAGATATATTTTCCTTCTTCAGGAATAGGGTTTTCGTTTTGTGGCAAGTCTGTATTCTTTTCTCAAGTGCAATTACATGTCTCCATATCTGTTGTTTAAAAATTCTGTCATCTAAATGAAAACCAAAATGTCTTGAGGTAAACCCGAATGCAGATTATACTGAGCGAATGTCTTTGTCTTCCTTTGTTTTTTTTCTTTTCTCTTGAAGTTTGAATTGCTTTGGGGATTATTCCCCTGCCCTCCCCATGGGAAGGAAGTGGACTGTGGAGGCTCGCGCCCTCCACAGGCCGCGGCCTGTGGAGGGCACGAGCCCTCACAGCCTGCCCCCTCCCCATGGGAGGGGCAAGGGATTTTCCTGAGCCCTTTTGGTCGCTCAATGCCAGTAAGGAAACCATGTAAAATACCCTGTTAATTATGCACGGCCAGTAAATTCACAAATTTGAAAATCAGAATTTCTTACTTCAAATTTTATACAGCTGAACATGAATTTCTACACACACACACATATATATATATATATATATATGTATGCATATACAAAATGACTGCACATACATACATACATATATATACATATATATGTATACCTATATATATATATATAAATAGATACCCATGCATTGTATGCCAAATACAAATTGAAACAGGAAACTCTTTCCCAGAAAAGTAGTATGAATTCTGTTTTATAAATATCTTGAATCTGAAGCAAGGACAGAAAAATATTGAAAATCCATGTAACAGGAAGTAGTATGAATTTTGTTCTTTGAGTTGATAAATCTGAAGCAAGGACAGAAAAATCTTGAAAAGCCATGTAACAGAAAGTAGTATGAATTCTGTTCTTTGAATTGCTAAAACCTGAAAACAATAATAGAAGTGTTTGAGACACCATATAGACTGGAAAGTACCTTGAATATGTTAAAAATAATACAACATGAAATGTGTATGAAAGATTGTCTTCCAAACCTCATAATTTTTGAACAAAAATTGCATTGTATCAGTATATTATTTTACTCTGTACCCTGTAATGAAATAGGGAATTAAAACTGTCAGTCATAGAAATGCATATGGAAAACTGAAAACACTGTTCTTACTATCAAGTAGTGCACTGAAAATTATCAAGATATATATACATATATATATGCTCTTTATCCAAATTAAAAAAAGGGGACACTTACCAAAGGATAAATGGCATCTTACAACTGAAATATAAGGAATGTACTAAAAATTCACTTCTTTTAATTGATTAAAAGATGAAAGCCTGTTTGAAAATGTATTAAGTTTCTGTTAAGTATTATTTAACTGCACTATGGTAACTTCCGGGACAGGGTGCCGAAGGTGGGCAACAGAGACGGTAGTATTACCTCTTCTAATTCTACCATTTATTATTATTTTGCTTGGCCAAGCACTGTACCATTGAAATAGATGGATTGTTTATTTTAAAAGCCTAGAAATTTATTTGAGTCTCTGCCACCTCCTGTTGCAAGAAATGTGTTTATTTCATGTTAGAAATGCATATAGGCATCAGGCACGCACCAAGAGTGCCCTCCTGTTTTACCGTTTCGGGTTGCTAGGCTCCTTTATGCAGGGCCGGGGATTCCTTCGAGTTAGGAAGGGACCCGGGGAAGTCATGGACTTCGTGGTTGGGCGGAAAAGGCGCCTGAATCACATTCTTGGCCCCAGCTCGCAAGAAGACCAAGGTGTCACGGCGGTTGGTGGATCCAAGATTATTTGCTATTGATGTACTTATGTATCATTCAGACTTGGCTTGTGAAGCCCGTTATTTATGTATATACATTTTGAAATTCTTGTAGAAACTTGAAATGGAAGTATATTTGAAAGTATTTAATGTATCATTGATTTTAAGAAGTTAAAGTTTTATATCTTAGCGTAGAAAAGATGTTCTATTAGAAGGATTGATTCCTCCAAGTGAAGAGGAATATATGTACATGAGAAAATCATTGAAATACTTATGCTTTGTTTCATTTACAATGATGATATTATTTTATGAAATGCAACTCAAATTCTCTTTATTTCATTTGGAAGAATTATGAGAAATGTTGACTTTTCGGAAACTTATGGTATGAATAAATTTAGAACACTTTTGATTTCCCTTAATGATGTGTTAAAAGGGTTTGAAAATTACTCTTAATTTTTCGAGTGTTACAGAATCTTGGTTGATACATAGAAGATGTTACAGAGGAATCTGGTACCCAGTTCTTCGGATGAAGGTGAAGAGATCCATTTGAAGCTTGAGAGTTAGTGTGGTATACTTTCCTTCACTAAGAAGGAGTGGGAGACTGCAAAGAAGGATTGGGAGGCACACCTTGCAAAATAAAGGATGTCTAATTAGGGAAGTTTTCCCTCCTCAAGTTAAGTTGTACATTTTTGTTCTGTATAGATATATTTCCTAATTGCAATGTACATATACAAAATTATTAGAGAGTTTTGCAGTACAATTTTGGTCATTTTTATTGGATAACTTTGTTAGGGGGAGTCTCTCTGAAATGATGAAAAATAGGTTGGGGGTATTGATCAAATGAGGGGGATGGTATCAAATATGAACCTATTTTCCTTTATTTCATTAGGAAATGAGATCCACACAAAGAATTTACTTACAACCTTTAGGTGAGTCAACTCAATACAGGAATCTATTGATTTCCTTATGCTTGAGGACAGGGGGTTTCAACCTGAACAACACTTTTGGGAGAAAAACTAAAAATAGAAAATCAACTCAATTATGCCAATTCAAAATTGAAACATCAATTTAAAGGTCAAAAATAATAGAAATAGAAAACTTTCTACAAATCTAAGAAGGGTAGAACACTATGTACCATTCACCAAAAGGTAGTTTCGGGAGGCTATTTGGGACTCATTCGCCCATGGGTGAATGGGTCTCTGCTTAGGGTTTTCAAAAAAAAATTGGGAGCCTCCAATGTCAATTTGTAGCTTCTGTTTGATCCAAGTTGCAGTGTCAAAAAGTTGGAAATCAGATTTTTAGGTGAGTTTTTGTGGCTTGACGACAACTTTGACAAATTTTCCAATCTTTCTCTCCAAAATATCTTCAATCCTTCTTCAACCTAAGATCTGCAACACAAACATAAGAGGGGGAAAATTGTCTATTTTTGGTGAATGGGGGTTTTCCTTGGTCAAACCCCATTTGGATAATTAAACCTTGAATTGAAATAATGAAATGTGAAAAGGAATGATGAATGAACAATACAATGTTGCAACTAACCAAACCCTTGAATAAACCTTTGGAAGTATGGAATATGGATCTTGATATTGCATGAAATGGATTCAATGGATGTGGATCTTTATTCTTGAAATATGACTTGAATTCTTGACTTGATCTTTGAAACCTACATCACAATGTTAGCTCCAAAAACATGCATGATGCTTAAGACCTTGACATGATGCTTGATATATTGATTGTTGCAATAAATCACTAATAAATTTACTCTTGAATGCCCTTGATAATAAACTTTTCTATACTTTTTCTCACTTGATTGCTTCTTTAGAATTCTAGCTTCTTAGGATTTGAAATGATGAAATAACCTTGTATTTATAGGTATGTATCCTTAGTTTCCCAAGAATTAAACATTGCAAGTCAACATGAAAATTTGAATTTAGAGATGTTAAAATACCACCAAAAACATAATTTAAATTCAAGTTCAAAGGTCTAGGGTGGACCCATTCGTCCATGGGAAAATGGGTCCCATGTCCATATTCCTGGAACACACATTGCTCAAGGTAAAGTGTTATGTGCTGGTATTAATTATTGTTGGGTTTCCCTTTTGGAAAATGTAATTTATTAGGCTTGTAGATGTAAAATAGGGCTTATTAAGGCATAATTAAGTCCAATTTAATTAAGAGGGCCGAAACAAAGTGTGAAAATGTAAAGGAGTACATTTTTCTACACTACATTTAGCCCCCACTTTAGTGAGAGGATGCACACAAGCACAAACTCACACTAAAGTAGAAAAATATGCACCAAGTGTACCAATGTTGATGGTATAGGATGACCAAGATCAAGGAGGTTGTGCAAGCCCCTAGGATCTTGATGCCATGGAAAACTAACATAGGCACAAAGGGACACACACAAGATGTATGATATGCAACAAGACAAGATACACAAATATACAATGCCAAAGACTAAAATAAATAAAAATAAAAATAAAAAGGGGTGGATCAAGCCTCGACTATTTTTCCAACTCAATTTGTATGAAGCCTTAGTTGTTTTTCCAAAAACATTTACAAGTGAAACTCATTTTCCACTATGCAAACAACAATACACATTCAAACGGGCTAGTGAAATCCACTGTCCACTGCGTGAGCCCCCAGAAGGTGGCCAATGAGAGAATATTATTAGGCTCCCATAACCATACCAAAGCTATACCTCCTAATAAATTTGATAAGGTGACACACAATATAAACTTCAAGCTTCATAAGGCTTAGCAAGTCGCATTATGCTAAGCACTCATGAACAAACATGGCTCCACTTGCAAGCAAGGTGTGTTATGTTTGGTGGCCATGAAAAAGTTTGTAACTTCAAGCTTCACAAGGTTAGCAAGCTGCATTATGCTAAGAAATTATGAACAAAAATACAAATAGGATATTCAAAGGGGTTTGTCTTAGTTCATGAAAGGTCTTCTCTTAGGGAACATCATGCCTAATGTCTCCAAGAGAGGACAAGTTGAGGATAAAATATTAACAACTTAGGGAAGGTAATCTGTAGAATTACCACTAAGAGGATTGTCGTATGCTCAAAATGATTACAATCTTGGAGGACATCAAATCTAATGACACCACCAAGAAGAAGACACATCACATAAAGTAAGAAGACCACACTAGGGAACACAAATTATAGTCAAAATGATAATGCCAATGTATTCCTCCACTTTAAAGAAATTGCTAAACACCATGCTGTGAGCAATTACTTTAAAGTAACAAATAATCAATGCTAAAAATAAAGAAGACATGAGAGCTTATTTTGAAATCCCTATGTCAAGCATATGTTTCCAAAGAAGCTACATCATGAAAAAGGGGTTTCCCCCCAAAAAAATCCCAAACACATAAGGGATCCACAGATTTGAGGTTAGTGTATGTCTTTGCTACAATGATATTATAGAGCTCGAAAATGTCATCATTCCCCAATACTCGTAGAGCTGGAAGAATGACACATAGAGAGAAAAAAGAAAGAAAATATTTTGGGTCAACATGGAAGAGACCTAAATGTCTTGACGCCTTGTCTCATCCCCAAAAGGAAAATACAAGACAATAGAAAAGATAAAGGTTTACAATATTTAGAAGAATGTAGGTACAAATAGAGGAATGAAAATAAAGACATGTCAAACAAAATTATATGGGGGATCACATTATGCACATGTAATCACCCAAAGAACATAAAAATAAATACAAATAAAGCACTAGTAAGGTACATGCGAGTCAACCTATAGCAACTCATCCACATCTCAATCTTGTTCAACATATGTGGAAGGTGAACAACTAGCCAAAGGGACAATGACAAATGTTGTACTAGGGACATCACCAAGTTCCACATGTGGTGAGTCACTCGTTTTAGGAGGATCATCACGATTGATATCATCTAAGATCATGGAAGAGGAAAACAATGAATTCAGCTCATTATGTACTTCCTCATCAATCTTAACAGTCTCATCATCATTATCCAAGTTAATCAAAACATGAGGTCTAATGATAATATCCATGGAAGGTATGTGCTCTTGTCGTGGTCGAGGTTTAGGATTTTCTTGTTACGATGAAGGTGGAGAATCATAATGTATTGCTTGAGTTGTTTGATATTTATTTTTTGATTCATATTTTGCTTATAACAAACGGGCAACAACACAGCGTCTATACCTACACTCTCTAGAATTTTGGTTTTTTTATTTAGTTTTAAAGTTGTTATTGTGTAGGAGAAAGTTTATCAACCATAGGTTTCTTTTATTCTTGCAAGGGAGGAATGGATGTAACCATGGGAGGTTGTTCAACCAATTTCTCTTTGACTTTATAAACTTTTTTTATTTTAGGAGGCACAACAGGAATTATTTGGTTATCTCGTGGTCTCTTATAGGAAATAGTTGAAGGATTTGCTATGGGTTGATCTTGGTTACTTGGAAGGGCTTTTGGTTCAATCGTGGTTTCATCAAGGATAGGAGGCTCAATCATGGGTTGAGGCATGTTACTAAGGGAAAATTATGCTATGTTCTTTGCCTTAAACTTTTGATAAGATTTGAAAAAGAAGTCCTCATGAAACCTAATAGGTTCCATAGGTTTGGGCCAAAAGAAATCCAATGATAAATTCCCACGGTACGACACATGACTAAAGCCACTGTGGTGTATAGTAAATATCTCTTTGCCAAATGGAAACTTTAAGCATTTATGCACTATCAAAGGGACGGATTTCATGGAGCGAAGCCATGGGTATCCTAACTTCACATGAAATTGATTTGACATCGGGATGATGCAAAATGAGACATTTTATTTTTTCGGTCCAACTTGTAGAGGAAGAGTTACCAAACCTATCATATGGCTTGCAAAACCATTATGTTTTTTGATCCATGCTTTTTATTGTTCATAAGTATCTTGATAAATTTCACGCACAAACAAGAATTCTTCAGTTATCACATTCTCTACATAGACAAGATCAATTAACATCCCATTAGTAGGCATGCCATTGATTCTTCTAGCTATGTAAAGAGGACCATCGGGTGCATGTTTAAACATGTCATTTTGCGAGAAAGAAATGTCAAGGGACATATTGGTTAGTCCCTTATGAGTTTTAAATTCAATGATTCCAATCATACATTCCATAGGATTTTCCTCATTATTATTCATGTTGTCATCATTCGTGTCAACATTCATCACATCATTCTTAGTTTCACTAGCTTTGGCAAAGGAGATGTTATGATTTGGCATAGGATTGGTAAATATTTGCAAATTTTGGTTAGGAGGGGATACAAACTTATTATCTTGATCATTAACACCGTCAATTTGAATGTGATTAGAATCAATGAGGTCTTGCACAATATGTTTAAGATGCTTACAATGTTTCGTATCATGTCCATTTTGTTGGTGAAAATGGAAAAAGGCATTTTGTCTATAGTTTGGAGGTAAAGGTTTAGTAGGATCAAGAGCTCTAACTAGAGGTAAGGAAATTAAGTTCTTTTTTAAGAGTTGCAACATGATGGAATGAAGGGTATCAGATAGAGGGGTAAATTGTCTATTCTTCTCCCCAAATGTATATGGATTTGTCATCTTTATAGCGGCCACTTGGGTGTCAAAATGTTGAGTTGGTGAGGGGAATTGAGTTGTATAAAGCCATTATTTGGTTTCTTAAATGATTGGTAGTTGGTGTGAGGCATGGATTTGGATTTTCTAGGATGGTTAGAGGTAATTTTCACTTCATGACTACTAACCGAATTTTGGTAATCACAAAGGGTTGTACATAATTGTGTGAAGGAGGGAAATTTCATCATCCCAATCTTATCTTGAAGCTTATTTTTCAAATTATCAATGAACATTCATTGAAGATCGGGATAAGGAATCTTAATGTTGATTTGTGAGTAAAGCAATTGATAACGGGAGATAAATTCAGTGACCTTTTCATCATCTTTTTGCTTACATCTCATTAAATCTTCTAAGTTTATCTTAGGACCCATGTTCCCTTGGAAGTGGTTAAGGAAGGAATCAACAAGTTCATTGAATGAATGTATTGAATTATTCGATAAGGAACAAAACCATTCCAAGACAATGTCTTTCAAGGATCTAGGGAAGAGTTTAGCCAAGAGTTTATCCTCAAAAATGAAGTCACTACATAAGGTTGTGTATGTGGAAACATGATAATAGGATCTCCTTTCCCACCATATTTATCAGATCTAAGAATCTCTATAACTTGTAGCATTTATGTTCTCAATATCTCCAAGGATAAGGGGTTTCTTTTGAAATATTGTGAAGGTTGGCCATTTGGATTTTGATTCAATGTAGCAATTTGTTGTTGGAGGGATGAAAAACTTTGTAAGAGTTGGTTAAGGACAAGATCATTGTTTTTGTTGTGAGATGGAGGTGAATAAGGTGGAGGTGTCTATGTATTTGGAGGACAAGTGAATTGTAAGTTTGTGAGGGGAGATGGATTAGGAGATATGAGATTTGAATGCGCAAAGCTAAAGGGATTCCCAATGGAAATACCTAAGGTATTATTGATATTGCTAGTAGGTTGTATGGTTGTAGTAACACTTGGATTAGTGTATGTCAGAATAGAGGTCATGGTTGTGGAAGGAGGAATTGGATTTCCACCTTTGATTAGAGTATACCCCAAAACTTGAGCACAACTAGTCATTGTAGGGACATGTTTATTGATGATATGAGATAGGATACACACAACTTCTATTCATTGTTCATTATCAATCATTATCCTCATGTTATCTATAACACAAATCATAGTACCAACAATGTATTCAGAACCCATAAAGTTTTACATTTTTTCTAGTTCTTCATCCATTTTTCTTAGGTTCTCTCGAGGGAAATTAGCAACCATTAATTCAACATTAGTAACATTAGTTGTTGGTAAGGAGGTCAAAAGAAATGAAGTGTCAAGGGCATGGAGCATAGTGGGTTGACTAGTGTCAACACTATGAGTGAAAGAGTTTGAAAACCCAAGATCCACACGAGTGATGTATCATTGGATGACATGAATCTCGAACTATGTCTCACTATAGTATTGGAAATAGGACACCAAGTTGTGAAGCTCATACAAGTTTCATCAAACCTAAGGTGCACCCAAAATGGAGAGTAGGCAAAAATATAATCAAACACCCTAGAATATAAAGTGCAATGCAAGTATGTAAAAAGAAATTTCCAAATTTTAAACAAGATAACTTTCTGATTATGCTATGCAAAAACCTAAAAATGATGTCTTTTAAGTCCAATTTTGATTTTGAAATGCACTTGATTTTGATTAATTAACCTTAATGTGAATAATTTTAGAAAAATAAATTTTGGAAATTGAAACAGAGATCTAAATGTAGAAACACAGAATGCAAACTGAGGGTTTTTAATGCACAAAAAAATAGAAATGGGCCTAATCAAGGACTCATTCGCCCATGGGTAAATACATCTCACTTTAGATTTTTGAAAAATCAATTTACAAAGTTTTGAGTTGATATGTTTTAGATTATGGCTGCAAAAATGCACTATTTCAGATTTCTAGAAAATCAGATGTAAATGCAAGTGTAAAATAATGTTAAATGACAAGAAAAAAGACCTAATTTGAGATGCAATTTTGATTCAAATTTTTGATTTAAGTGACTGATCATGCAATGTTATGAAAACAATATGTAAAATTGATGAATTTTTTGAATTTTTTAGATTTTAAATAATACAAAAAATGCAAACCTAAAACCCTAGATGAGATGTAAAGTAATGCAAGTTATCAACCCTAAATGAAATGCAAATTAATGCAAATTAATGCAAAGTAATACAAATCCTAGATCTAGGGTTTGAATGGACTCTAATTTTTAGAATTTCGATGTACAAAGTTGGGTTCACCAAAATGAAATGAAGAAAAATAGGTTGGGGGTATTGGTCAAATGAGGGGGATGGTATCAAATATGGATCTAATTTCCTTCATTTCATTGGGAAATGAGATCCACACAAAGAATTGACTTACTTAGATGAGTCAACTCACTGAGGGAATCTACTAATTTTCTTATGCTTGAGGATGGGGGTTTCATCCTAAACAATACTTTGGGGAGAAAATGTAAAAAATAGAAAATCAACTCAATTATGCCAATTCAAACTTGAAACATCAATTTAAAGGTCAAAACTAACAGAAACAAAAAACTTTATGTAGATCTGAGAAGGGTAGAACACTGTGTACCAGTCACCAAAAGGAAATTTTAGGAGGCTTGATGAGACCATAAATTGTCTCATATTTTATCAAAGAAAATCATCTATTTCTTCTTAATGCATTAGTGTTAAAGTGGATTTGAGTAATGATTGAAAGTTCTTTAGCTTTTTTAAAGTAGAATATAAAGTAAATGTTTGATTTATTTTTAGTAATTAAATGTGATCCAAATTTCCTCTAATATGTCTCCATGAAGTGTTTAAGATGATATAATGCAGATAAATGAGTTATTAAATAACTCATGGTAAGAAGAAGCTTCATAGACACTTGCATCAGAGAGCTCTAGACACTTGAAGCAGTTAACTCCTGAAATCTTTAGAAGGCTTTGAAGAAGTAATGAGAAGATAGAGAAGATCTCCAATACACTCCTACATTCATACCAAAACATGGAGCATCAATCATTCCTAAATTAATGGGATGAATATTTGTTTCATGTTGAGTTCAAAGATCTCTCACAGTTATTAAATTTCATGCTTCCTTTTTCCACCAAAGATAACTCAAGTTACCGCATCACTCAAATGTTGTTGCATGATTATATCATTTTATTCATGCTAAGGATCAATGATTTGGTCGACTAAACTGAAAAATAATTCCTTCATTCACGTTCAAACTTGAAGACTTCCTAAAAATCAAGCGCTTAGAAATTGTCAAAAATGCAGTCTCAGTAAAACAATG
This sequence comes from Sequoia sempervirens, assembly GCA_007258455.2. NCBI lineage: Eukaryota > Viridiplantae > Streptophyta > Pinopsida > Cupressales > Cupressaceae > Sequoia > Sequoia sempervirens. The sequence continues at coordinate 41,417 of VDFB02368478.1, forward strand.
ATATCTCCCTTGTTTCTCAACAAAATTCAAAAAATAAAAATGATCTGGAAATTAGATTTGAAGATTTAAAAACCTTTTTGAGAATTTGGTGTGATTTGTAGCATGGAAGGAGCAGTATGTGTCAGAAAATGACTGAGACAAAAGTGGCGTGATGGAGGACAACAACTTCAATTTTCTTAAAGTTTTGTAAATGACCCCTCAAAAATAGGATCTTGGATCCACATTCTTAGTGGATTGGTTAGATAGATATATAATATGAATTATCTAAATACAATGTAATCATTTGATCAAAGGGAGGGGGTTAGAAAGGCTTGTTTCAGCCCGAGGAAATATAATAGATCTAGTTTCATTTACCAACAATGTAATTCCAGATTTCTAGATTAAATTTGAATCCAAGAAAGCTTTTCATTTCTAGAAATTGTGAAGTAGTTTAGTATTTTCAATTGATGCAAGTGTTCCTTAGATTAGTTCCCTTTCATGCAAATAAGATTTATTTCTGCAAGTAGAATTGACTGTCAAGCAAGTTTTCTACTTTCTTTCTTGCATACAGCCATGGACACTACCTTGGATTGATAAATTAAATGATGAGGATTACAATGACCCCATCAAGGTTGTCTAAGACTCATTCATCCATGGGAAAATGGGTCTCTACTTAGCGTTTTCAAAAAATTTGGGGAGCCTCTGATGTCAATATGTAGCTTCTATTTGATCTGGTATGTAGTGTCAGAAAGTTAGAAATCAGATTTGTAGGTGAGTTTTCATGGCTTGATGACAACTTTGACAAATTTTCCAATCTTTCTCTCCAAAATATCTTCAATCCTTCTTTAACCAAAGATATGCAACACAAACACAAGAGGGGAAAAATTGTTTATTTTTGGTGAATGGGGGTTTTCCTTGGTCAAACCCCATTTGGGTAATTAAACCTTGAATTGAAATAATGAAATCTGAAGAGGAATGAACAATGAACAATGCAATGTTGAAACTCACCAAACCCTTGAATAAACCTTTGGAATTTTGCAATATGGATCTTGATCTTGCATGAAATGGCTTCAATGGATGTGGACCTTAATGCTTGAAATATGACTTGACTACTTGAATTGATCTTTGAAACCTACATCACAATGTTAGCTCCAAAAATATGCATTATGCTTAAGACCTTGACATGATGCTTGAGATCTTGATTGCTGCAATAAATCACTAATAAATCTACTCTTGAATGCCCTTGATCATAAACATTGCTATAATTTTTCTCACTTGATTGCTTATTTAGAATTCTAGCTTCTTAGGATTTAAAATGATGAAATAACCTTGTACTTATAAGTATGTATCCTTAATTTCCCAAGAATTAAACATTACAAGCCAACATGAAAATTTGAATTTAGAGATGTTAAAATATTGCCAAAAACATAATTTAAATTCAAGTTTGAAAAGTCCTAAGGTGGACCCATTCACCCATGGGTGAATGGGTCTCAGGTCGCTATTCCTGGAAAACACATTGCTCAAGGTAAAGTGTTATGTGTTGGCATTAATTATTGTTGGGTTTCCCTTTCAAAAAATGTAATTTATCAGGCTTCTATATGTAAAATAGTGCTTATTAAGGCATAATTAAGTATAATTTAATTAAGAGGTCCCAAAAAGAGTGTGAAAATGTGAAGTACATTTTTCTACACTACACTCTCTAATGTAAATAACTAAAGAAGTGTTGAGTATAGGCGTGAAGTAGTAAGGGGGAGTCTTTCTCATGTATATACATGTATATATACAAAGGGGAAGAATAGTTGAAGCAGTTTAATAAGTTTAAAATCAAGAGCCCTTTTCCCTTGATGTCAAAGGGGGAGAATTTTGAGTAGTTTAAAGATTTTTGGAAGCGTATTACCATTAATGAAAAAGGGGGAGATTGTTTGAAACTTGACTTGTTGGGGGAGACCGAAGATTGTTGGAATGTTATTTGTCATTGAGAAAATTGTTGGATTGGAAACATGAGCATGATAGTATGGAGATATTATTGAAGATTGATGAGCATTTGATTTTTTCATTGATGGGAACCCATTACTGATGGCAATCTATGGTAGAGATTCATAAGTGTTGCTCTAGAGAAGACCAAATGTTTGGATAATTGCCTAAGTCTCGAAATATAGTTTCAGGGTTCAAAAAACTAGTTTGTGGTTCTGCATTGCTCCGCTATGAAGAATTTGGTTATGAAAATTTGAGGTTATGTTGATACATGCTGGAAGACTCTAAATCCAAAGTTTCATGACTTGATGTCTTTTGTAGTCGAAGTTAGAGTTGACAGAGTATCGAACACTATAATGGCAGTGTTAGTGGTGCAAAATGTATGTTGGAATGCTCTGCATTCCACCACAAATGAATATTCTAGTATGTGGATTTTTGGAAGTGTTTATAGGTGTCAGAGGTGTGTACATTCCAAGTGGCAAGTGTTTTTGTGGTCCGCATGTCAAGGTATGGATGAAAAGTTGGTTCATTTAGTTTTACTTCACCAATTTTTCTATATGCAGTCAACCTAAGTATTTTGGGGTCATGTGGAGTTGGATAGAGTATGGAGCAGAATTATAGGAGTAATTTTGGTTCATGGAGACCTATCTTTGATTATGTATATTTTTTGGTTTGTGTGTGTTGGTGTTTTGGGATGACAAGTTGTGTTGCACGGTACATCAATTAGGCTGACCTAATTTATGTTTTTGTTTGTTGTGGTATATATACAAGGTTAATTCCTTGTGTGAAGGTGTGTATGAGATGTGAGATATGTGAAATAATTAAGTGTGTGCAAGATCTGGTGTAAAAAGGTGTGAAGTGTAATTGCGGTGAAGTATGAAGTGTGTTAAGTCAATTTTCTAAGCTTCAATGGAACTATAGCTTTAGCATAAGTGAGATGCATTGTTAGCAGTTCATTTTGGGAGTGAGCCATCCTATTTTCTATTCTAATAGTGAGCCACTTCTTCTATTCTTTGGATAGCGAGTCCTCCAGATAGTGAGTCCACCTGGTAGTGAGCCATTATGTAATATCTTATAACTGGTTATAATATATTATGAGCTAATCCTCACTGTGGTTTTTCCCTTTTCGGGTTTTCCACATAAAATCTGGTGTTCTTGTGTTCTTTTATGTGATGCATGCTTTCTATGTTCCTTTCCATTATTGCAAGCTTAATATGATGCATTGAATGAATGTTTAAAGTTGATGAAGTTAATGAATTTCAATGAATATTGATTCACCCCCCTCTCAATATTCTAGGTGTTCAACAAATCCATCATCTCTGTTAAAGTAGTTCCATTCAAGTGTTATTGGTGTGTAGAAAAATTACATAAGTATTTTTAAATTTAGTTGGTTTTGGGAGTGTGTTGAAGATTTCTATAATTTTTGGGTTTATGCTTAAGAACTAGATTGATCCATATTTCCAATTTTTATTTCAAATAGTTTGTTTTCCATTTTTAGTGAAAAATCAAAATTTATTTTCATTTGTTATATAAAAATAAATCTTGTTCATATTGTGAAACTAACATATGTTGGGTCATACATTGTTAAGATCATGCCACACCCTCAAGATTCCCATCACAACATAGTCAATAATGTTAAAATGACTCTACCTCGACATCAAGATGCACATTTAACCGTAGTTATTAATTAATTGAAAATAAAAACATGTTATATTCTAATTTTTAATTAATAAACAAATATAGTCAAAGAACTCTAATGTTTGTATGGACAATACATATTGGAACTATCGTATGATAAATAAGGTCCATTGTATGACCATTTTTTGATTTTTCATACATCATAAATTGTTGTGAAACTAACATATGTTGGGTTGTACATTGTTAAGAATGTTTCATACCCTCAAGATTCCCATCACAACATAGTGAATGATATTAGAATGATGACGTCTACCCAAACATCAAGATGCATATTTAACTATAATTATTAACTAACAACTAACATATATATTTATTAATAATATATATATAAATAATACAATAAGAGATATCCTTCTCAAGGTGGCTATTGCACTTTTATGTGATAAAAAATTGATACAAAATAGGTGCCTCAAGAAGGATATCTCTCAGCGTATTTCATATATATATATATACATGTTAGTAGCATTCACAAAGCAACATGGAAACATTAAATTAATTAAGGTTAGGGTTGGAGATAGAATTAGGGTTAGGATTAGGATTAGGATTAGGATCAAGAGTAGGGTTATGGTTAGCATTAGAGATAGAATTAGGATTAGGGTTGGGGTTAGTGTTAGTATTAGGATTAGGGTTAGAGATAAAATTCATATCAGGGTTGGGGTTAGTGTTAGTAATAGGGTTAAGGTCAAGGTTACAATTGGGGTTAGCATTAGGATTAATGTTAGAGTTAGGATTAGAGATAGAATTAGGATCAAGAGTAGGGTTAGGGTTAGAGATAGAATTAGGGTTATGGTTAGGATTAAGATTAGGATCAAGATTAGGGCTAGGGTTATATATTGAATAAAGATTAGGGTTGGAGTTAGTGTTAGTATTAGGATTAGGGTAAGGGTTAGGGTTAGAGATAAAATTAGGATTAGAGTAGGTGTTAACATTAGGATTAGGGTTAGGGTTAAGGTTAGGGTTGGGGTTACCAATAGGATTAGGGTTAGGGTTAAGATTATAGATGCAATTAGGATCAGGAGTAGGGTTATGGTTAAAGATATAATTAGGGTTAGGATTATGGTTAAGATTAAGATTGGGATTAAGATTATGGTTCGGGTTAGAGATATAAATAGGATTAGGGTTGGAGTTAGTATTAGTATTAGTATTAGGATTAGGGTTAGGGCTAGGGTTGGAGATAGAATTAGGATTAGGGTTGGGGTTAGCATTAGGATTAGGGTTATAGTTACGATTAAGTTTTGGATTAGCATCATGATTAGGGTTAGGGTTAGGATTAGAAATATAATTAGGATAAGGAGTAGGGTTAGGGTTAGAGATAGAATTAGGGTTAGGGTTAGACTAGGATTAAGATCAAGATTTGAGTTATGGTTAGGGTTAGAAATAGAATTAGGATTATTGTTGGAGTTAGTGTTATTATTACGATTAGGGTTAGGGTTAGGGTTAGAGATATTAGTATTAGGGTTGGAGTTAGCATTAGGACTAGGGTTAGGGTTAGGGTTAATACCTTAGGGTTATGGTTAGTGTCATGATTAGGTTTAGGGTTAGGATTTGAGATAGAGTTCAGATTAGGGTTAGGGTTAGGGTTAGGGTTGTGATTAGGATTCAGATCAGGATTAGGGCTATGGTTAGGGTTAGAGATTGCTATGTGACTTTTTCCCAAAGAGAAGATAAATCTATGAAATAACCCTTTAGAATTAAAAGGGAGATAGAAAATAAAGGATATTATGACCATTTTGTTAAAAGAGAGATTAATAAAGAATATGTATAAACACTCTTTAAAAAGGGAAAGAATAATTATTTATTTAAATAATTATTAAAAGGAAACCTTTGTGAAAGGGTGTGATGGTTTGGAAACCACCCCTTAAAGCTTATATAAAGCATTTATGTGAGACTTGGAAAGAGGGATGGAGATCATTTAAGGAATGGAGAACATTCGAGAATGGAGAAACATTGGAATTTAGAGGGCACACAAAAGTGAAGGTTATGGTCATTGGTTAGCATTGAGGAATTTGGAGAAGGGGCACATAGTGTGTGTCCAACTTGTGATACAACATAACTAGGGTGCCTTTGTCAAGACCGTGTTATTATGCCATGAGATAGGTTGAGTTATGTGCAATAACCAATTCATCCAAGGGTGCTTCCTTTCCATAGAGAGCCTGGACCTATAACTATTCCATTGAGTGCCATATAGCATCCTCTCTATGATTTACAAATGTGTTAAATAAATTTTATTTATAGTCATTGCTTTGAATGTTGAATTGATTTAATTATTGACTTATAAATGTTAATAATATTTGATGGATTAATTATTGTTACACAATTTCAAATTCTATGTATTAAAGTTTTATTAAATGTATGGACAAATAAATTTAGATTATTTTTTTATCTTGCATTTAATATTACCTAAGAATATTATATCTACTAATAAATCATTAACTTTGCGTAAATAAAAGTTACTTAGGAAAAAGGTAGACTACAAAGATAGAATTAGGATTAGGGTTGGAATTATTGTTAGTATTAGGATTAGGGTTAGGGTTAGGGTAAGGGTTATGGATAGAGAAATAAATATGATTAGGGTTGGGCTTAGCTTTAGGATTATGGTTAGGTTTAGGGTTAGGGTTAGGGTTTGGGTTGGGGTTAGCATCAGGATTAGGGTTAGGGCCAAGATTAAAAAATAGAATAAGGATTAGGGGTAGGGTTAGAGTTTGTAGTGCCTCCCATGATACTGTTTATTATGATACTATGCGGATACTATTATGTTTGATACATATACTTGTGATTACGTTGGTGATTGTTTCACCTATTTGACTTATGTGTTTTTCTTGGATGCACATGATACTGTTAGATGATGTTGATAATATAATGATGCATGGTACCGTCTTTTCCTGATTATGCTATATTATGTGGTTATTTAAATTGTTTAATACTCATTTCATGGTATGTATGATGTTGTGCTAATGTTTGAGGTTTGGGTGAGGGGGACGGTGTTGCATAGCTCATACGTGAGCGCCCTGCCACACCGCAATTCTCTCTCACAATTTGTTTGACATTAGATGTATAGGTTGTTTCAACACTTGTTTTTATGAAGGACTGCAAGTGCCAGGCACCGACTTCACCCGCACCGTCGGGTCTGAGCGTGACCAACATACCCAATGGATAAGAAGTGGTTTAAGGATTTGACAAGGAAGTGTCCTTGTCTGTGTCTGTCGTATGTCAGTAGTCCATCCTGTTATGGTATTGTACTGTTTCATGTTGATCGTTTCAAGTCGTAAATCTTGATGTGTTTATCGTGTTATTTGGATGTGTATAACTTTTGATAATTGGTTCCTTAATGTGGTTCTTGTATCAGGCCTAGTCATTGGTTGTGTTCATTTAGGCCTTGTTTTGGAACTTCGTACCTCATTTTTATAATATAGACTTAATTATGACAATAAATTAAATTATTAATTTTTTTAGGGAATCTTAATAATTAGCAATATTAAATTAATGTACATATTATAAATATATTGAAATGCAAATGAAAACACAAAATTGCATTTATAAATGATGTTTATTTTAATTTTTTTTAAATAAAATAAAGTGGATTAATAATCCACAAAGTTTAAAATTTGAGTTTAAATTATTTGATAAAAGTTTTACCCCCCCTGGATTTGATTACGCATGATATAATTAAAATAATAAAATTAACTTGTAATTCCTTCCCACTGCAGACAAGAATAGTGGGGGTAGATTTCTTATTTTGCTAAATGCCTCCAAGTGTTAAGCTGGGTAAATACAAGGTGCCAAGTGTAAAATGAAAAAAAGGTAATTTTGCCACCCGTATACCTGTGTAACTTGTCTCTGTTGCAACACTTGAAAACAAAATATTGCAATATGCTATCATAATAGAAAGCTTATCTTGATCGGGTGAAGTTTAAATTCCAAACTTGAGATGGGTGAGGGTGATTTCTATTTTATATTTAATGTGCTATTTTAAATTAAACCCCATTCCTGATTATTCAATGGCTGCTAAACCATTATTGCTTTCACCAGTGGCATTAAGTTATTCCTTTTGCTTTAGAGTAAATAATCTTTCTGATATCATGTGCGACCTATCACTGCTGCAGCATTTAGCCTAAATTTATGTTAGGGAATTTGAACATAGATTATTGTAGAGGTTTAGATAATCTCTTTGATCGCATTGGCAATCTATCTCAGCTACTGCACTTGATTGTAATAGGCAGTTTAAAGTTTTAATAAACAAAAAAAAATCCCTCCCATTTTGGCTTAGGCAAAGACGGTAAAGGTTGCAAAAAAAATTGGCTTTAATTGGGTAAAAAAAATTTATAGGAGATAAAGGTTGCGGAAAATTGGCTTTACTTGGGTAGAAAAAATTATAGGAGATAAAGGTTGCGGAAAATTGGCTTTATTTGGGTAGAAAAAATTTATAGGAGATAAAAGTTGCGGAAAATTGACTTTACTTGGGTAAAAATTATAGGAGATAGGTTAAATAATCTCTTTAATTGCATTATCTTCCTACCCCAACGCCATAACATAATAGGGAGTTTAGAGGTCTAAATAAATAATTTTACTTTATTTCTTTTATTTTTAGGAAAAAGGTTGTTCTACATTTTTTTTTTTGGAAATTGCTTTATGTGCACTACCTTGTAGTGCGTAATTGTTCTTTTACAGGATGAATGTAATTTAGGATGACATTATATATTTACCTATTTGTTTAATTAGGTGGTTACTATAGTATCCCATATGACATTATATATGGTAGTTATATACACTTTTATACAATTTTGTACATATACATGCACATAGTAGGATTAACATAAAAGAAAATTCTAATGTATAAGAATTAAACAATTTTATATATAATGATATTTGAGAAGATTCAAGCATTTTAAAATCAAATAGACCTAGTGAATACGAATGTATAAGAATTAAGCAATTTTATATATAATGATATCTGAGAAGATTCAAGCATTTTAAAATCAAATAGACTCAATGAGTATGCATTGTTCTCCTGAAAAGTTGATTTAAGTAAATTGAGTATTATTTATTCAAACCCAGTTACATTAAAATTAGATTTAATTCAATTGCATTTTAAGTTTGATCTATTTTCAGATTATTTTCTAATACGTTTAATTGATCTATAATTACAAAATTAGTTAAAGTTAAACTTAATTACTTTTGATCTGTGATTTGGGTGTATGTAATATTTTTTGATTAAATTAGTTACTATAAACAATCATGTTATAATGAATTAAATTTATCATTTTAAATAAACAAATATATATGTAGGTTATATTTTAAACTTTAATTATTTTGGAGAAATGTTATTGTTCTGATATATTTCAAATTACATTTTAAGTTTGATCTATTTTTATTTCCCAATAGGTTTAATTAGTCTGTAATTACAAAATTAGTTAAAGTTAAACTTAATTACTTTTGGATCGTGATCTGGATGTATGTAATATTTTTTGATTAAATTAGTTACTATACACAATCATGTTATAATGAATTAAATTTATCATTTTAAATAAACATATATCTATGTAGGTTATATTTTAAATTTTAATTATTTTGGAGAAATGTTATTGTTCTCATATATTTCAAATTGCATTTTAAGTTTGATCTATTTTTATTTTCCCAATACGTTTAATTAGTCTGTAATTACAAAATTAGTTAAAGTTAAACTTAATTACTTTTGATTTGTGATGTGGGCGTATGCAATTTTTTTTTATTAAATTAGTTACTATAAACAATCATGTTATAATGAATTAAATTTATCATTTTAAATAAACAAATATATATGTAGGTTATATTTTAAATTTTAATTATTTTGGAGAAATGTTATTGTCCTAATATTTATTGTTTATACTAGTAAATGGTGATTACAATTAAATTGTCCAGGTTGGAATTAAATTAGAATTAGCTAAGGTGATTAGTTTTAATTTCAAATTATTAAAAGTTAAATTTAATTACAAATTCTTTTATTAGAATGTGATTGCGATTAAATTGTTCAAGTTGGAATTAAAATTAGAATTAGCTAAGGAGTCATCAATGTAAATAGTAGATTTTTAATTAAATTTATTCAGTTTAAAAGTAATTAAATGTATACCTTATCTTTTTAATTAAATTTATTTATTTCGTAATAATAGAGGTATAGGTTATATTTCGATCTAATTAGTTTGAGATAATCAAGTGTATATGTTAGGAATGTCAAATTAAGAAAAGATCCAATGGATTACATATTCTAGGGCTTACCCATTTAAAGGACATTATGATCAAAATTGCACTTAATTATAGTTAATCATATAATAATTATTTACACTATCTTGAGTAGGATTGGAATATGTTTACGTATAAGTGAAGGGATATTTACAGCTTATTTTGTACATGTTAGATTGTTATACTCCTTGGTATTGTTTCATTATGCATGCTAGTGATTCCATGATTGATTATATTCTTCCCTTGACTTATTTTGCTATCGAAGTAATCTTTATATATAGACATGTTTTTGGATGAGTTGGGAACCCATCAAGCCTAAGTCACTCCCTTTGATAAGTCATGGGTGTAGGGTTTTTAGACTTCCAAAGGCGTTGGGAAACCCCTTTGTGTTGAATTTTTCCATGATTAGGTCTTTATGTTGACCTTTGTATCTCTTTGTTGAGCTTGTGGGTGTACCTTGCTCCATGGTTGCTTTGCGTTTTTATGGTTATGACTTTGAGTGAGATGGTTCATGCCTTGCTTGTGCTTCCGTCTTGTGACTTTTTATGTTGGTACACCCCTTGATTGTTGTGAGTTTTATTTTGGAACTATTTGGGAGGGTGGCTCTTCATGGGGGCAGGCAAACAAAGGGGCTGTTAGGGTAACCCATGGAAGATTTTTCTAATCAAGTGATAATATAATTAATGTACTAGTGGGTTTGGGTAGTTAAATATTAACCAAGATTAATTATGTGCCTCACCCATACCGTTAGTGCTCTCTCAGGCTAAGGATGGGATGAGAAGACCTAGTCGGTAAGACCACTACCTTGTATTCGCAAAAGTTAGGTGGTCCCGCATGAGTCACCCTATGGAGCGACGCCTTAAGATAGGTAGTCTGGATAACCATAGATGGAAGCGGTACCTTGTGATAGGTTGCCTGGATAATCCATGTAAGGCCATGCAATGACACTCTCCCACAGTACCTATGTACTTTCCTTTGCTTGATAGCCTCTAGAAGTGTCGATGTACTTGTTGATGTACATTGTTATGTTGTTCTATGTCAGTGTTGATGTTAGTCTTGTTTGCTTGATCTTGTTTGGATGTGGACCCTTTCTTGACATTTCCTAGCACGGGGGGTGGACCTTCGGGTCCACATGGTCGAGTGGAACGTGCTATGCACCCATTGGGTTCCCAGGATGTGTTTGCAATACAAATGTGGATGCAGAGTTCCAAAGCTTCGCTTGGATGAAGACTTTTCTTCATTTTGTACCGTAAACCTCATTTATGTAATTATCCTTGTACTCAATGTATTCTTCTCGATGATATTAGGGAAGCTATATTTAATGTACCATTGTATCCTTGATGCATTGTATATGTGGAAATACACTCCATAATTGTAATATTGAATTATGAATTTGAAATAAAATTAATGATGTTTATCTTTTCATCTCTTTTGATCATGAACGATTATAAGTTATCATCTTGTAATCTTGGTTGTGTATATGCTTTCGTTTGATAAAATTTTGTGCATCGTAATGATCCTTCTTTGTAGCCCAGAGGATGTGAATGACCTTGTAAATGCATAAATGTTGTTCCTACAATGCATGCACATAGTCATCATAAGTAATGTTTTCACTTTTAAATAAAAAAAACAAAAAAAAATTGTTGTACTTGTTGTCCTTTGGGGTTCACATGGCAGGGTGTTACAAAGTTATTAGAACATAGTTAATGATATTAGAATGATGACATCTACCCAAACATCAAGATACATATTTAACCATAACTATTAATTAATTGAAAATAAAAAATATGTTATATTTTAATTTTTAATTAATTAATAAATTCAATGAATGATGCACTCTCATGTTTGGATAGACAATATGTATTGGAACTATTTGTATGATAACTAAGGTCTATCGTACAACTATTTTTGCTTTATCATGCATCATAAATTGTTGTGTATTCCTAGAAAAGGGAAATTGCAAGTATTAATATGCTATTTTATGTTAATAAAGTTACCACATCATGTCATATTATGGCTAGAAAGAAATAAAGTTGTACACATTTCCATGACTCAACCTATCGCTTAAGGGAGACTAAATCTAACATAATGAATCTAATATTTGGTATTATTCAATATTTCATCATCTTTTGAAAATTTTATCATATTTTTGGGTTTGTAGAAGATTTTTGGGGATACCTCACATATTTCATTCAATTGTAGCTTATTTAGAGTATAATTAGTACAGCTCTAGTACTTGGGTGTTGGCTATATTATTGCTTCTGACCTTTTTTTTTGTTGTTGTTCTAGATTAAAAATTAAGACTTTTTCTAGTTTTAATGGTAACTATATATCTACAACAACAATATTCATCTTGTAATAAGTTGTTGCACCATCTAAAGAAGTCACTTTAGTATACTATATAATTTTGGGTATGATTTCAATGCCTAATTTGAGTATAAATTCATTTTTTATTATATAAAATGTTTTATATTGTTGTACCTTTTCATTAATTTTGAGACTCGATACATAATATTTTAAGTTGGCTAGGAAATCCATTATTTTTGCTTTAGTAGTTTATGGTGAAGTTTAGTAGATGATAACAATATTGGTTTTGATATAATTTTTTACTATTTATTGATATATTGTAATCTCTAACCATATGAGTGGTTCACCATCAATTTTTATTGTTTTGTATTTAAATTTTTACATTATAAGATCAAAAGGTTATGCCACAAAGAAATTAATCTAGTTATTTCATTAAATAGATTACAAAAAAATTCTAAATTGAAATTGTGTACGATTTGATGTAAAAAATTGCACATAGTTTCAATCCAAAAAAATTTGCACTCTATTTAATCATGGACTGTGGAAACTTATGGCTCTTAGCTACTTTATTTTCAGATTCTACACATATTGTAGAATTGTGGTTTAATTCTAGAAAGTTAATGTTCCAATCATTGTATACTTTTATTTTGTTAACTTGAGAACTTGGTGATCATAAAGTGTGAGAGTTTATGCATTTTCATCACAAAGTCGGAAAAATTCAAAAAAAAGAGTTGGAACTTTACATAGAGCTTGATAGTCTAAGTGAAGCTATGAAGGTTTTGTGTGCTCTTAGTCTTAATGAGAATTATAAGCTTCTACTATTACATTTTCGTCATAAAGTTGCAAAAATAAATAAATAAATAAATAAATATATATATATATATATATATATATATATATATATATATATATATATATATATATATATATATATATATATATATATATATATATAGTTTAGAACATTACATGGAGCTTGAAAATCTAAGTGAAGCTATGAATTTTTTGTGTGTTTTTAGTATTGGTGAGAACTATAAGCTTCGACTATGGACATAAATTTTTCTTACTATGAGTGCAAAGCTACAAAGGCTATACTTCTTCATTCTTATATTACAAGTTGGCATATAGATTGTGTGAATCTAGTACATTATTGACAAAGTAGGAGATGTGCATGAGGAACAATTAAATGTTCCTATGTATATTATTACAAATTTCATGGTTTGTGTGGGTTTCCTATTGTAGATGTTGCCTCTATACTAGTTGAAGAACTGCATATGTTCTCTATATTTTGTTCAATAAGTAGAGAATGAATCCACTCTATCATGGAGCATGGTACAAATAGTTATAGAATCCTTTGTGTAGCCAAGAATAGAGGATGCGTGTTTGCAATTAAAAAATCAGTAGTGTTGGTGACTTTTGTGAAACATTGTATCTAGTATTCATCACTATGTGTATGTGTGGTCAAGGGAGGGATATTTTGGAATCTCATCCCCTAAATTTTCTTGTAGTTGTAGAAGAAAGCATGAGAAAACATCATGTGGTGTACATAACTCAATGTAGCTCTTACATTTTATAGATTATTTTGTCCTTAGTTGTAGTGTATTCACCAAGGATATGTTCAATGAAGTATAATTTTGTGAGTGAAGTATATATCTTGGAGTGATTACTTTTGGTATTGGAGAAATTTTATCCATATATGTGAATAGTTATTTATTTTCAAAGAGAATAGTGAATATTACTTTTCCTAAAGAAACAATGATTTGAGTTATTCATGAAGGTTGCAATAAAATTTTAGTAAAATGTCAAAGACCTAGCTAGGTGTGTCTAATGACATGTGGCATGGAAAAAGCATCTAGATTGATACCAATTATTTGATTTTAATTTGAGATTTAAAGGAAAATCCTTATTAGTAGCAACGTTATGGAGCAATTCTTATAGAGAGGTTTGTATCCATTAGTGACTTGGTTGGAGAAGCTTTATAGACAAAGTGTGACAAGGAGTAATTAGCCACACCAAGTGCAAGGATAATACATTGTCCTAAATTCCTTGATAATATATGAATGTACAATAAAATATAAAGACAATGACAAGAAAATAAGTCCTTATGATCAAGTAGGTAATGCATCCACCTAATTTTCCAAGGAACCCTATAGAGGTACAAAAAATGATAATGATGGTTTTGTAAGGTATTAAATTCAAGTCTAGAATAGATCACACTATATGTTGTGAGTTAGAAACCTTTTTACCAGAGCTATGTATAGAGGTTGTATTTATACAATGGGTATCAACTAAGCCTACAAGTAGAAGGTTTATAGATGCCATGTATGTTTGGTGTGCTTTACACGTAGATGTATGGGTGATAGATGCTAGACCCATATGGTTCCACTTAGATGATTGGGTTGTGTGGCATTGGAATTTACCACATGTTGATGTGTATAATTTTAAACTACTTGTGTTAAGTGGACACATGTGCGCCCATGTGTAGGTTGAATATAATGTAGAAAGATATTATAAGAGATGGCAAGGTTGTTGTCAAAGTTGAAATGTAGAATCCTAATGTTGTATGGTGTGACTAATGAGTTAGTGAATTTTATTGTTGAATTTGATACTATGGACAGTTATTTTTAGTGTTTGACCATATGATATATGCACAACTCTCTTACGCTAAGTTGCACAAAATTATGTGAATCGATGCTTGTGCACATGTTTAAATCCATTCTTCCAATATTTTATATTCATAAATAGAGCATCTTGACATTGAGTTGTGTGTGAAAGATAATACTACAATATGAAACAAGCTCCTATTGAGCCAATATGTAGGAGCACAAGTTACACAAAATTGCACACATACCATATTTTCTTAATAAGTGTATCTAAATAGATAAGAAAATCAAGGTATACATTCTCTACACATTAATCACAAATCTGTTCCACTATCAAAATGTTCCAAACATACATATAAATCTATTCTTCTTTAAAACACAAGTTTCATTAAACTAATTCAATTTATTCATGATTTTATATAAAAAAACCTTTAATCATACCCAATAGTGAAACACATTAATCCATATCTATCATTAACACCTATATTTTTACCTCAATCAAGGTTATCATTTAGTTGAATTATTTATAATAATCATTAGGATATATATTCTATGAGCACAAAACCTGCACAAGCTAACAATTGATAAAAAAAAACAATGACAAACAAGTTAGAATAGAAAATCTAATGCTCCCTATGAAATTATTTAGCTAATTTAAGAGAAAACATGAAATAAACAAGAAACTAATCAAAGATTGCATGTAATCTAAATTAAACTAACTAAACCTCCATCCCATAGGGGGAATGGTGCTCCTTTGATGTGGAAAGAAGCCCTTTCCTAATCCCTTTGATAAGCTCCAAGATGTGAATGATTCCAAGTGTATGATATCGTGGATGAAAATAGATTTGATAAATACCAATTTCCCTCAAAGATAGTGATAGCAATTGGATGATTGATAGATGAAATGAGCATAATGACTTTGCATGGATTGTGGATGTGATATTGTGAAGAGAATGCTTCTATTTATAGAAGCCAAGGGTTGAAGAATGGAGGAATTTGGTGAATGTGGGATCAATTGAGAGCCAATGAGAATGTGTCAAGTGTCACAATTCTATTGGATGAGGGTGGAGCACATTTTGGGAGATGTGTGAGTGGAGGATGGAAGAGAAGTAAATGTTGTTCGTTGAGAATTTGAAAATGGTGTAAGAGGAATTGAATGAGATTTGAGAGGATGTAAGAGGATTTGAAAGGTTGCAAGAGAATTTATTGCAAATGTAAGAGGATGTGATTGGTTTTTGAAAACCTTTGGAAGGAAATTGAATGAGAGGTTGTTGAGAGGAATATTCCTCAGAATATGCCCTTGTGAGGATAATTGAGGTAATTAGATAAATAGAAGAAATTTATTTTATGTGCAACCTAATTAGTTGACCATGGTTTATTTAACTCTTGAATAGTTAAAAGATGGAAGATTTTATTAATGATGATTAGAAGTGATTTAGGATTAATTAATTTAGAATTAATTAATTGGAATGGGTTAGGGGGTTTGGGGTATTTGATTTAATTGATTTTAATCAAATAAGAAGAGTTAGGGGGATTTAATTAAATGATTTGATTTAATTAAATCTGATGGTTCAAATTAGTTAGAAGAAAGGTGAATTAATCAATAAATTTAATTATTTGATTAATAGTTGAATTTGCTGAATTTAATTAAATAATATTGATTATTCAATTAAATGGTTATTTCAAAGTGATTTAGGAAGAAACAGTATTAGTTTATCAGAATCAGATATCTAGTATCAATCAGGAATTTTTATGTGTCTACATTTTTCCCCTCTTTGAAGTGAGGTACCTGCTGTGTCGGTTCAAAGAATAATACTGCCATGATTAAAATTAAAAAAATTATTTTATTTATTCGAATGGCCTATTGTTGCCCTAGTGGAAGGAATTATGCTACTATACTGCCCCCACAAGAGATCGAATGAAAAAAATTAATTTTGGGTTGAGATCGCGATTAAAATTTAAGATCAGTTCAACTCAAAGATGATTAGAAAGCTTAGATGTTTGATGTAGATAGATTTGATGATGTATAGACAGTCATTGACCATTGGTAGCCTCCTGTATATTTTGATATAACACACTAATTTGATACTTGTATAGAAATGTTAATAGAGATAGAAGAATGAGAAGAATAAGATGGATATAAGTAGAAGAATAAGATGGATGAACCCTTGATTCTAAGAAGATGCAGAATTCCAACAAGTCCATGAGTCATCGAGACTTTATTAGATATTGTGATGAGTGATGATGATATGATTGCTTATCCAGGGATTGGGATTTTAAAAGAGCTTACTTGTTTGATAACACACATAGATACAATGCATCAAGGTATAGAAAACCAGGATGGCATTGTACCTAGTGAGATGGACTTTGACTCGACAAACAGATAGGAGTAACCTTGTTCACACCTGACATACAAAAAATTTGTTGGGATGCACTTCAAAAGTTTCAAACATCTCAGACCAAAACATAGAAAGGTAAAGCCTAACCATGTAATAGTCAACAAGCTACCCAAAACACCTTCCATACATACCTAACAAAGTAGGTATCACCAAGTTATATTACAAGAATGTCCAACAAGCACAACAAATGAAAGATAATGATCAATGCCTCATTCCTTTCTCTCTAAATCATTTTGATTAGACATCATCAAGAGGTCATTGGAATGAGCGCAATAAAATAAATCAAAGAAAAGATCAAGTGAACAAACAAGCCAATGTTCTTCATACCTCTAACCAAGGGGATGTGTTTTGTTTAGGATAAGTATCCAAAGTGTTTGCCAAAGATAATGCCCATTGTAGGAAGGATGTATCCTAGGACATGTTAGTGGATGATGGCAAGTTGTTTAGTTTAGGATAACTATCCAAAGTGTTTTTCCAATGGATAATGCCCATTGTAGGAAGGATACATCCTAGAAAATGTTAGTGGATGGTGGCAAGTTGATAGGTTGAAAAGGCCATTGATATAAGGTTGACTGAAATGTTTGCTAAAAAGATCAAGAGTTTGATTTTGCATTTAAAAGTTTGTTGTTTCAATTTTGATTGTGTTTTAAGTTTTCTTTTGCTGATTGTTGTGGTTGTTTTTGTTTGTATTGCCAAAGGATGAAGGTGACGATTGATTTATTATGGATGATTGATTATCGCGGGTGAAGTGAAATGAGACGGATGGATTTTTTCAAATATTTGGATGTTTTTGAAATGTTATGAGGTTGTTTTTTGGATTTTTGGGTTATTTAAATGTTTTTTTTTTTGTGTCTCGGGGGTTGATCAAAGATTAGCCTTGTCTACATTTAAGCTCAAAGACGACATAGTTCAGATAACCATGTTTTTGACATTTTTCTGACTTTTATGAGTGTTTTTGGATTTTTTGATATGATTTGGATGTTTTTTGGGTTTTCTAATTTTATGAATGTTTTTGGATTTTTTGATTTTCTAATGTTTTGACAATTTGGATATGGATTTGCATGATGATATCAATGATCTGTTTGGGATTTTGTTGAAAACCAAGCTAGGGTTGATTGATTGGATTGATTGATTGATGATGATAACATTGTTGAGGATACACAACAATGCAAGGATAGTGTTAAGCAACACAAGGATTGGGAAGGATATCCACAAATGATGATGAATTCATGATGATAACACTGTTGAAGATACACAACAATGCAAGGATAGTGTTAAGCAACACAAGGATTGGGAAGGATATCCCTAGATGATGATGAATTCATGATGATAACATTGTTGAAGATACACAACAATGCAAGGATAGTGTTAAGAAACACAAGGATTGGGAAGGATATCCCCAGATGATGATTTTTTGATTGGATTTGATTGATCAAGATTTTGAAGCTCAGTTTGGAAAAAATTTGTTTTGAATGATTTGATGTGATGTTGAAGCATACATTAGATGCAACTGATATTGATTGTTTGGATTAATGTTCGATGAAAGATAAAGCTTGATAAGGAACATCTTCTTGTCAAAATATGCCATGGGTTAGTGATTTGGATTTTTCCTCAAAAATTCTTTGACCAATTTTATTTTATGTTTTCCAATGTTTGGATCGCCACATAAGTTGGAAGATATAGATCAATATTTATTTCCAAAGAAAGATGTAAATATTTTCCCCCAGTGTCCAACAATGTATGGAATTCCATGGGTGGATGCCTGGATAGATGTATGGATAGAGGGATATGGATTATCTTGCGATAAGATAAGGTTTTCTATTAAAGAATGCTCATTTGGATAATGCTTCATGGCTTAGATAATGCTAGGTAGGATAGGATCAATGAAGATGACTCATGTCAAGATGTTTACCATAAGAAAGAGTAAAGTGTACATCGAACTTTATCAAGATCAAGATAATGTAGATAGATGGCAATGGGTTGGATAAATGGTTCATGGATTTTATTATGGATAAGATGGATGGAATGTTGGATTTATCATGGATGGGATAAGATGCTTCTACCTAAACTAGTGCACATAGATGCTCAATTCTACACATGCCACCTATTTGTCAAGTTTTCATCATGGTACCTATCCAAAGCGCTACCATAGTGGTTTTCATTGGAGGACGATTTTTATTTTTACTATTTTCATGATTTTTTTATTTTTTCAATTTTTTTTATTTTGATTTTAAGTTCATGTTGAAACACCTGGTGGTGTCAATGTAGATGTTTTTTTCATAATGTGTCATTGATATCCTGCTTGAAGAAGCTGCTTTGCCAAGATACATGCACTTGAATGCAACTTTTGAGATTCTTGATCTGCTTTGTTGATACCCGAGTTAACTTTGTCTTTATGCGCACACCGCAATAGAGTTCCTTCTAAATCCTTATGATGAAGGGTTGTTGCCAATACATGATCAATGTACGAATTGGATATCATGCATGGAGGCATGGATGGTGTTGTGTATTTAGGAATAGGAGATGGATTGGTTGATAGTTTGGAACCTTTGACTCTCCAAACTTGGGAAGATGAGCAATAATGGGTGGATACAAAAGTGTGTATGGAATTAGGACCAACCACTTGATATACTTTGTAAGTTGCTTGAGAAGCCTGCTTTTGCCTTTGTGGACATCTTTGATGGATAATTTTCCCTTTTTTATTTTTCCCCATAGTTTCTTTGTCTAATGGAGTTTGATAGGGATAATCTTTATTTATATTCTTTAGTAGCCACTTGTATTTGATTTGTCCTTCATACTTCGCTACTTCTTTTCCTTTTATGATGTTCTTGATTTGATTCACATCCTTCTTTTGATGTTGGTCCCAATTTTTGGATGGGGTGATGGGTGGATGAAGATTCGTGACGTGGTTGTTTGTAGTATTAGCATTGGTTTCACCATAAGGACTCTTCATGCTCCCTATGTTGATGCCTGCACTAGATAGATTTTCCCCCAGTATTATAGAGGTATTACTGATATGTTTAGATCCCTTAATTGTCGAATAACCAAGACCTTGATGCTTAGGATTGCTAATAATCTACACTGGTTCTAGGATACCCTATTCATGTAGGCCTAATCCTCTACCTTGATAATTCATCTGTTGGAACATTTTATTTGCAATAGGATATGATTTACCTTGGAAACAAGGTGCTAATCCTTCTCTACTTTGTTGTGGATCTTCAAAGGTGAAATATTCTTCATTGATAAGATAGCTTGCCCTAAAAAAGGTAAGTGATCCAAGTTTATAAGTGATAGGATCCTCCATAAGTGGGATAACTTTCTGATTCATATCTTTGGATTGATCTTGTGAAATATCATATTTTAATGCTTCTTCAAGAGGTGTTGATGATTCACTATCCATGTAAAAGTCTCCCTCATGATTCATTTTTTATATGCCTTCACATAATATTTTTGATTCACAACTTCTGTAGAAGCCTTCTTCATGACCCATTTCTAATATGTCTCGAGATTTTTCTATATCTTGATCATGTGTACAAATGTTAAGAGTAGGAGACTCTTGTTCCTTGGTAATGATATCAAGAGTATGGGACTCTTTTTTGAATGAAGATCATCTACATGTCCATTAGGAGTAAGCATCTCATGGGTAGATGCAGGAATATGTGCTATATGGATATGATAATCATTTGCGACATCTTGTATAGATTGGAGAGTGTCCATTAGATCATTGTAGTATCTTGGAGATACAAATTATTGATCTTGATTAATTTTGGAATTGATTTTGACATGCTTTGGATCAAGTTCTTGACATAGGCTAGTTTCAAAGGATGGATTTCTTACAAAGGGTTCTTGGATATCGTCATTAGGCATGAGAGGTGGCTCAATATCCTCTTGATCTTTAAGTGAATTTGGATCAAGTGTTGAGTTGAGGATTTCTTCAATATCTATAACCATGAGGTCAAAGGATGTCAATACATCTTGGAAAGGACCATTGCTAGACTTTGGTGAAAGATGTTGATCATGATTTGGAATAAATTCTTGAGATATGGCCTCTAACTCATTAGGTGATGTAGAGACATTTTGAATATGATCACTGGTCGCTGGATTGTGGATTATATCAAGAGGATCAAATAATTCTAACACTCCTTGAAATAGATCATTGTTTGAAGGGTTTTGATCATGACTAAAAGGTTACTCTTGATGTATGTTTATTTTATCATTGGATGAGGTGGAAACATCTTCAAGGTGCTTGTTGATGGATAGATCTTGATCGTTGTTTTCAACAATTGTGTTGGAGAGATTGTTAATGTTTTCAACCATAGGATCAAATGATGTTAACATTTATTGAATTAGATCATTGTTGGGTATTGTTGGTGGATTCTGATCATGATTGAAAAGTGACTCTTGATATATGTTGATTTGATTGTTGGATGAGGTAGAAATATCTTCAAGGTGCTCATTGATGGATAGTTGTGATTGATCTTGGAGATGTGATGATTGATCTTCGAGATGGTGTGATTGGGTTTGTTGTTGATGTTGTTGATCTTTATATCCAATCTCTTGACATTGGAGATATTGTTCTTGATGTGGTTGTGGACACAACTCAATGCTTTGATGACATGGTTTAACCAATGGAAGAGTGTACTGATTTTGGGGTGGAGATGTCTCTTGGTGATATGAATCAATGAATTTTCTAAGTATAGAAATTTGATCTTCATTTTGATCTTGACACCCTTGATATAGTTGATTTGTTTTTTGTTCAAGCATATTTGGAAGGTATACTTGTGATGTTTGTATGGGATCATGGACAATGTTCTGATTTGGGATGATGTTTAGATTTGGCATTATAGGTTGAAATTGAACATTTTTGTGGTTGGGAATCACATTGCCTTGATTTAGGTAACTTTGATTTTGCATGGTGTTATCTTGACTTGGATCAATACATGGATTCGTTAACATATTATTTGGACTTTGAACAACATTTTTATGATTCACAAGCATATCTATCCCAAAGTTTACCAAGTGTGGATTTGAAATGTTCATGTTTGGTAAACTTGTACTTGGTATATTCACATTTGTCATGTATGGATTTGGTGGGATAATGTTGTTTTGTTGAAGACTCATGCATTGATTGTTTGGTTGATGGATTTGTAGGTTTTGACTTTGATTTAAATCTATCATAGGGAAAGGTGGTCCAAAATTTAGATTGGGCATACTCACATTTGTTGTACCATTGAGGTTTGCAGGAGATAATGATCCCATGTATGGGTTGTATAAATGTGAGTTTTGATAATCAATCGACATTGTAAGGCTTTGATAGTTTGGTTGATTTAGATTTCTCATGATGTATGAATCAAGTTTATATTCCACGTTCTTCTTATGTTTTGACCTTGTTGACCTCTAAGGAATTTAGGACCAATGATGAGATGAAGGATGAAAGGGGTGAATGATATGGGCATTTGAACTTTTAGGAACTTTGGGTCAATGCTAGACTTTTTTATTTTGATTGTTTTGATTGGATAATGAGCTTGTAAACCCTAAGATGTTGGATGTGACCTTAGGATGAACTTGTTCATAAGGATGCATTCTCACACTCCCAACTAAACGAGGTGATTTTGATGTGATTTAAGGATTTATCCAAGTCTAGATAATGATGTTTCTAAATCCCTAAAGTTGTTTGTGGGATGGGATGATAAATTTTTGGGATGGATGAAGTGTCTGATTTGATCCTAAATGAACCTAAGAATAAATTTGTTTACAAGACCAAGATATTGAAGAACATGCTTTTCCCTAAGAGTAGTTCAAACCAAAAGACCAATGTTTGCATGGAAAATCATATGACCAAAAGATAGACAAGCACATGTGTGGGGTTCAATTTTCTTTTATATTTGCTTAATGGATTATTTTTACCACAAACACTTTCTTGCTTAGCTTTCCAAACTAAATGTCTATGTCTTAATTTATTTTCATCCCACAAGGTCCATTATGTGGAAATCAAGAGAATCAAGGCAATAGTTCCCTAATGTTGATTTTAGAGAGAGAAAATTGAGATATAAGTCCAAATATTTAGAAGCCTCTAAGAATGGAATCCCTAGGATCAAGCAGTAATACTTGGACTTTTCAAAGGTATTTTCTCTTTCAAAAGGGTTTGAATGTTTGTTTTTCAAGATTTTGGATCCAAGCAATGTGTTTAACTGACTCAAAGATTGCACAACCCTAGGATAGAAGAGAAAATATTTGTTGAATTCCCACTTGGATTTCTCCAGTTGCGCTTATTCAAAGCGGGTGATTAGAAGCTTGACCACACTGGCTCCCCTTCATGGCACTCACTTCTAGGGGTCAGCCAAGCTTCAGTTCTCATGAATCTCCCATGACAAAATTTTCATCTCTACAAAGAACCACAAGTATGTGGGATAGCTCTAGAGGTCCGACCTCTTGATGCCAACAAATATTTGGAGTTTTGGCTACTACACAAGGGTTCATAGTAAGGGCATCTAGTTTAGAGGACACTATGATAAACTCCCTCAAGAGGTCTCCCAAATCTTATAACAAGGGCTTTACACATCATAAAGATACTGTGGGAGAGCTATCATGCATCACTCAGTTGATTGCAAAATTTCTTTGCAACCACAAATTTATATAGCGGTTCAGAAGAGCCTAGCTTATGCTCATTACCGCTTGGGTCGTTCCCTCGGGGTGAGTAATTTTTCCCACCAAGGAAAACCCTCTAAAGATTAAAAAATAGCGAGTAAGTACATCCATAGTTCGATCAATATTTGTTTATGTGAACACAGAGAGAACACATGTGATGCCTTTTCTCACACTAGCAAGCTTTGTTCAATTTTAAAAAACCCAAATTTGAAATGTGGAGGCAATCTTTTAGACAACCTAATGCCACCAAAATGATTTAGATTCTCAAGATCATCGTGAAGCATGAGAGAAGTGCATACACATTTGAATGACAAGAGTTTGTAGAGAAGATTACAAAACAAAACAAACAAGAATTCTTTTTAGTCCCCAAAAGCAATAAATGAGTTCTTTTATAGCACCAAATTTGAGTGTGAAAGTTGATTGTTCAATTTTAAACCAAATTGAAATGCTAGTAAGTATCTAAGATTCAATTTTAACCAACTTGACAAAGCTTGAGTTGTGGGTTAATTTTAAATCCAAATTGAATCTAGTTGATCCTAGAAATTGAAATGTAGAAATTAAAACTCAAATTGTCACAAAGAGAATTAAAAAATGCTTTTAAGACTTCAAACTCTGGCCCTCCCCCGCTTCCTGCAACTGCGGCACTGAAATACAAGTGTGGCGCCCTACAAATGATGAATGCGATGCTAAAAAATAGATGCAACGCTCTGGTAAATGTGAAAGAGGTGCTCTATAGAAACAGAGAGTGCAAATGCAGTGCAATTGCAAATGCGGCGCTCTATGGCAAGAAAGTTAGACAGAAGACAAAATTTGTGTATGCGACAGTGAATCAAAAGCGGTGTGATAAAAGTGTGTGAAAGCGATGCAATGTGACGAATGCAGCGCTATATGTCAAAAGCAGTGCTTTGCAACATCGCTTTTGCAAAAAGGCGACGTCGCTCCCCTGTAGCTACAAAAAATGGAAAAATCACTAAAATTCAACATGTTAGATTGCTAGGCCCTCCTTCTAGCACCAAAATGTGAGCAAAAAACCTACACAAACTAACAATTGATCAACAAAACAATGTCAAACAAGTTATAATAGCAAATCTAATGCTCCCTATGAAATTATTTAGCTAATTTAAGAGAAAACATGAAGTAAACAACAAACTAATCAAAGATTGCATGTAATTTAAATTAAACTAATTAAACCTCCACCCCATAGGGGGAGTGGTGCTCCTTTGATGTGGAAAGAATCCCTTTCCCAATCCCTTTGATAAGCTCCAAGATGTGAATGATTCCAAGTGTATGAGATTGTGGATGAAAATGGCTTTGATAAATACCAATTGCCCTCAAAGATAGTGATAGCAATTGGATGATTGATGGATGAAATGAGCATAATGACTTTGCATGGATTGTGGATGTGATATTGTGAAGAGAATGCTTCTATTTATAGAAGCCAAGGGTTGAAGAATGGAGGAATTTTGTGAATGTGGGATAAATTGAGAGCCAATGAGAATGTGTCAAGTGTCACAATTCTATTGGATGAGGGTGGAGCACATTTTGCGAAATGTGTGAGTGGAGGAGGATGGAAGAGAAGTAAATGTTGATGGTTGAGAATTTGAAAATGGTGTAAGAGGAATTGAATGAGATTTGAGAGGATGTAAGAGGATTTGAAAGTTTGTAAGAGAATTTATTACAAATGTAAGAGGATGTGATAGGTTTTTTAAAACTTTTGGAGGGAAAATGAATGAGAGGTGGTTGAGAGGAATATTCCTCAGAGTATGCCCTTGTGAGGATAATTGAGGTAATTAGATAAATAGAAGAAATTTATTTTATGTGCAACCTGGTTAGTTGACTATGGTTGATTTAACTCTTGAAGAGTTAAAAGATGAAGGATTTGATTAATGATGATTAGAAGGTGATTTAGGATTAATTAATCTAGAATTAATTAATTGGAATGGATTAGGGGGTTTGGGGTATTTGATTTAATTGATTTTAATCAAATAAGAAGAGTTAGGGGGATTTAATTAAATGATTTGATTTAATTAAATCTAATGGAAATTAGTTAGAAGAAAGGTGAATTAATCAATAAATTTAATTATCTGATTAATAGTTGAATTTGCTAAATTTAATTAAATAACTTTGATTATTCAATTAAATGGTTATTTCAAAGTGATTTAGGAAGAAACGGTGTTAATTGATCAGAATCAGATATCCAATATCAGTTAGGACTTTTTATGTGTCTACATATTCATTTCTTTTATAACCAACATGGTGTTGTGTGTTCATGTTCTTATGAATTTTTATTTAGGATTTTGATATTTAAGTTTTAACATTACCTAGGATTTATTTATCCTTAAGTTTCAATATAGTAATTATACATTTCACTAGTACCAAATATGCTACAAATCATGAAGAAGCTAAAACGGTCAACCAAAACCATGAAGACAAAGAAGATGAAGAGATAACTAGAGTAAACATAGAAAATCTTGAAGAACAACATGAAAAACATGGTAAATATTTAGAATTTTGATTGGCATCTATGATATAATGGACTTTATTTTTTAATGCCAAAATCATTATGTTATTTTTTCTTGAGGGGGCGCTTAAAGAAACATATTTCTATGAATGGGCTAAAATGAACTAGGAGAAAAAGTGTTAGGAAATAGAAAACATAAGTGGATTTGAAAAATTTTATGTAGCGTGCATGTTTAAGTCGATTGATTATGCTCAAATGGTCTTGCAATACAACACATTGGTTATGTGTGGACATGTTTATTACCTTAAAAAAAATGAGTTATGTAACATCATGAAAATAGGAAAGACTAAAGCAAACACAAATGCTAATAAACTCTAATGTGATCTAAAGCTAAACAACAAAGCACAAAGAAAGCATAAACATAAACAAAGAGAAATTTCACCCAGTGTCTACATCCTTCCATGAATGACCTCGATTGTCCTCCATTTCGCCGTGATGGTATTCTTGCCCTCAAATTTTTAGTGTGTGCAAGTATAGCCTTGATGTATGTGATTATAGCAAAATGTCGAAGATTAAGAAGTGCTCCAAAAGTCATACAATTTTGGGAGGGGTTGAAATGATGAAAGTCAGATCAATTTATAGAAAATTGATCATTCAAATGGCAGGCCGACATCGAAAGATAGACAGATGATTTAGATTAAAATATTTGACATGCATTGAGATAACTGTTAGTACTAACGTGAGTGATAAAACCTAAGAATAGAGATCCAGATTAAATAATGATTTAATCTCTAGTTGGAAGTATTCAAAAATTAGAAGAATAATGTTTGCATGAAAAGGATAAAGATAAAATAACAAAAATGATTTGTTCGAACACACACATAAATTAATTAATTAAATAAAGATATTTAATTAATAAATATTTACGTGAATAAGCATCTTAACTAGATAACTAACTGGTTATGACAGAGAGTTTATTCACGAAAGACACTCAGACATTAAATCAGGAGATAACTGCCCAATTTAAATAGATCTCGAGTCAAATGGAAATGAATACTTAGATAACTTAAACAATTATCTAAATATAGAAGAATATATCCCCAAAATAGGATTTTATGAATTAAATGATTATTTAATTCAACATTTAACTTTTAAAGATTAAATTAAATAAATAAGATTTATTTAATTGACCGAGGAAAGGATGAATAATTAAAGTATTAAAGTATTTATTTAATTATAGTCAGAAATATGATTAGGATAAATTAAATAAGAATTTATTTAATTTAAGAAAGAGGATAAAGTTGATTAGTGACGTAATTAAATAAAGAAAATTTATTTAATTAATCAAAGTTTGAATAAAGATAATATGAATTAATTAAATAATTAAGTTTATTTAATTAATAGAGGAATAAATGTTAAAATGAATTAATTAAATAATTAAAAGTTATTTAATTAATAGATGAGAAAGAACTTTAGAGAATAATTAAATAATTAACATTATTTAATCACGACTATGAAGATACGAATTATGAAGAAATTGAAGTTGCAGGCTTAGACCAAATTTCAGTGTCTACAAGTTCCACCCTAAAATTCCATCTCATTCATTTTATCCCATGTAGATAGAACTAGCCTATTTAAACCTAGCATCCAGTTTATTTTTAAAGATGTTGTAGCCCAACTTGGTAGAGTAATTTGGATCAAGAATAACTCAAATAAATTTTCCTAATAGTTAATCCTAGGGTTTTCATGGAAATTTATTTGAACAAGCCTTTGCTAGAGACCATTAAATTGGTAGGCTTGGGATTTGAGTTAAATAAGACAAATGTATGTTTCTTCTACTAAAAATAATATTTGATTTATTATTTGTCCCATTGATAAAAATAGATTTACTCAACCCCCACTCCATCCCCCTAATTCCTCTCTAACAACCTTATTCTCAATCCTCTCTTCCTCATTAGGTCTCTCTTTCTCCCCCAATGTAACCTAAATCCATACCTTCTTCCACGACCCCCAAATTGGTTTTGGATTCTTCTTCCCTTGTTAAACATATTCCTTATAAGGATGTAATGTTAGATAGTTGGAGAATGGTTGAAAAAACAAAGGAACCTTCTAGCTTCAATCCTTCTTCTCAATACTTTCCAACTTATGTTCAATCACCTTCCCCTACTTCTTTAAAATCTCCCCTCAAGCTTCTTCACCCTCTATCCCCAATGCATGCCTATGGTAAAGATCACCTTTTCCTACCTTTGAAGATAATAAAGTAATGAGTTGGGGCTATCCATTCTAATCAATTTAGGGTGCTACCATTAGAATATGAAAGTATACTTTCTTGATTATCATGAATTGTACCTTATTTTCTTGGAATGTTAGAGGGATCTCTTTCCCTCATAAAAAAATAATAGTCAAAGAGGCTATTAATAAAGGAAAATTGATATCATTTTTTTCTTCAAATCAGATTAAGTGAAGTTTTTCTTAAAGTGTCCTTTTAAAATATATTAAAATATGCTCTATTCGTGCATACTTCTTGCAAAGAGGGTAGTTGAGGATCTATCTTGAGTGTTCCAGCTTGATAATATAAATGCATCATTGGTAAGGGGTGAGGACCCATCACATAGTTGTGTTTGGGCCCTTATTTTTTTCAAGGGATAGACTATTGGATTTTGTTCCATTTACACACCCAATAATGCTAAGAAAGGGTTGCCCTTTAGGACTAGATGTCTAGAAACTTCCTATTGCAAATTGGATCTTAGGAGGAGATTTTAGCATGATGGAGAATTATAATACAATTGCTTTAATTAAAATAAATTCAATGGATATGAATTTAATATTTAGACCTATTTTCATAATTCCTTGGGTGTGGTTGATCCCTTATATAAAAAACATTCAAGTCATGTTGCAAATTGGCTCACATGGATCAATTATAATTCAAGATTGGATAGGAAATTTAGTAGGTTGAATAGGTTTTATATTTATCATAAGCTTCGTATTTCTCCCTCCCCTTCTATTTCTTACTATTGATTGCTCCACCACCTTTTTTGATAATTTTCATGTCCTTTTCTCAAATTTCCTTTCACACAAGTACATCCTACCTTGTCTCATCTTCCATTTAAATTGGATATCTATCATTTAAAAATATTAGTTGTGGTTTCTCTTGTGGGTATTGGATTTACATTACTAAGAAAAAAAATGTGAATCTTGGATTGATTGGTGGTGTTATGTTTTCTATCAATGTACTAATTTCCTTTAATCCTTTGGTAAAAAGATGGCTAACAATGTAAAAGAAAGGAAAAATATCTTCAAGGGAAATTAAATTCCAAGCTATGAAAAAAACTTATCCTTGATCCTAGTAACACTATGATCTAAGCCTCTATTGCCTTTATTGAATTGTAGCTACATAGAATTGATATATATAGAGGGAAAGGTAATAGAATAAGATCCAAAATTCAATGGATCAAAGAAGTCGACAAAATATCAAGACACTTCTTTAATTATTTAAATTATAAACACAAGAGAGAGATAGTATATACAATAATTGATTAACATGTTTCTTGACACATGTACCCCAATGAGATACTCTTTCTCACTTTCAAATTTTATATAGAAATCTTTCAAAGAAGATAATAAATGGGTAGATGTATAGCAAACACTTGAATAAATAGTTAAAGATTGTATTCCTAATAAAATTTATCAAGGTTACAACAAGCTTTTAGATTGAAAATTATCCCTCGATGAACTTGAAATGGATCTTTTCTCTGTCTTGTAAAAAAATTATAGGATTTGATGGGCTTCCTATGAAATGTTATTAGATTATGTGGCCACATGTCAAAGATTAATTTTATTTGCTTTATTTGGAAGCCCCCAAAAAAGGTTCATTAAGATCAAGTATCAACACAAGTTTAATTAAACTTCTTCCTAAAGGAATGAATGAAGATTTCATTCCAAACTAGTGTATTATTGCATTATTAAACATTTCATACAAAAATATAGCTAAAGTAATGGCTATACAAATAAAGCCTATTACACACAGTATTGTAAGATCAAACCAAATTGGATACCTTGGAATTAGGTACATTTTTGATAATTTGATTTTTTCTTGGAAAACTTGTGAATGGGACCAATAGTCAAGTCAAAATACCTTGCTTGTCAATTATATTTTGATGAAGCCTTTGATAGAATATGCTAGAATTTTATCATCAAAATGAAAATGAATAGGTTTTGGGTTCTAATTTCATAACCATGTTCAAATGCTCTTCAAAGATACTAGTGCTCATGTTGTTAATAAAATTATATTTGACTTTTTTTTGTAATTCCTACCCATTCCTTGCCTTGAGATGTTTATATTTAGCATATATTTTAAGTATTTTGAGATCTACTATATGATTGATTCATGATCATAGTTCCATGCTTATATGATGTATGTGATATTGTATCTCGTTGGGTATGTGTACATTGCTTCAACTATTATATATTAAGTAGTTATGCTTAACGTTTACTTTGACGATGTAGGTACATGGTATTTCTCCACCTAAATTGGTCGATAGGAATTATTCCCCAATAGTAGTTATTTCAAAGATGTCACATTGGGGCCTTGTTCATCTATTATCCCTTATCGTACTTGAATTGAGTACAAGGTATATCAAATGTGATCTTGTGTAAACTTGGATCCAAAATTAGAGCGATTCTAGAGCTTGATCATGTTGTGGGTTACCCGTAATTGCATGGTTAATTTAATGGTTTTTTTCATATTTTCTATAAACGTGTTTGATGAATTGATTAGTGCATTATGATTGGTTAAATTCTTTTATGAGTTTGAAAAAGGAAAAATATCATTAAGTTAATTTCTTTGGGAACTATATTTTTAATTAGGAGCAATTAGAATTTAAATTAAAATTGTTTCATTAGAATATGAAAGTATTTATTAAATTTAATTAGTTTTATTTTAAAATTACAAAAGGAATGAATTGAGTACTTTAAATTCTCATGAAATGTATTTTGGGAAAAAAATTCTAATAAAATAAAATAGAAAATAGGCATAAAGGAAAAGAAATGGGTTTTTATTTCATTCTTATATTTTGGAAAAAATTGCTCCCAAAACCATCTCTTTAGAAAAATTGGAAGTTGGTGGATTAGGATTCTTGTTGATGGTATGAGCTTGGAGATTGCATTGATGGAGGATATGAAGAGGTGCTTGCATTGTGTGAGTTATTCCATTTTCTTGTTTTGAGCAAAAATTAAAGAAATAAAGTTTTGTATGAAATCAAAATAGGTAAATATATTCCATTTATTTGTTTCTTTCAATTTTTTGAGTTTTATATGTCACGTTCATTCTTAAGGTAGCATAGGACTTCTCTTTCTAGATTTAAATTTGAGCAAAAAGATAGATTTTAATTATTTTTGAAAATTTTGAAAATGTCCAATTTGTGCCCTTTCTATGGCGAAAATTTTCAAAATCCTTGAAATGTGAATTTTATTGTTTGGAATGGTTGTTGTATATCATAAGATCAAAAGGTTATGTTTTATTTTTTCTAATTTTTAGAAATAAAATAATATGAAAATTAAGCTCCCATTAATGAAGTTTGAAGCTAATTTTTTTGTTTTTTGAAATAAAAATAAATGTGAAAATTTGAACTTTAAAAGTGAATTTGAATGAATTGAATGTGGAATTTGATGTCCCCTTAATGATTTTCCATTATAATTGCATCAAAATAATTTTCATTATTTTATTCATGTTTGTGAAAATCAAGCTTTCATCAATGGAGTTTTGAAGAAATTCTATGGTTTTGTGATAAAAAATATTTTTAGAAAATTTAAATTTTAGAATTGGAATCAAATAGTTTGGAATAGGATAGTATAGGACTTGCTTTGTAGCTTGAATTTTGAGAAATTAGAGTAGACATAATTTATTTTGAGATTTTTTAGTGTTAGTGTGAAAGGGGTACTTTATCTAACTAGTTAATTTCCTAGCTAGTTCTCCACTTAGGTCCTCTTCACACTAGCTTAAGTTTACATAGGGATAAGGTTATTGAGTCTTAATGAGTAGAGTTGTCACACCTCATAGGATGACAATACTTGTCAAGTCTGGTTACATCCTATCTCTCCCCTTGGCCTATTTAACCAAGGCATTTCTTTTGTAATCTCAATTCTTAAGCTCATTGCAACTTTGCATTCTCTTGAGAGGAATAAAATTTATTTTTTCTCATCTCTTATTTTTGTATTTTCTTTACTTCAGTCATTTGCATCTTGGGTAGGCTATTTAACAAAATCTTACATGGTATCGGAGCAAGAATGAGTTGTGGGTTAGCAATATTTTAATAAATTTGGGAGTGTAGAGCTTTTTTTTTTCAAAAGACAGAGTATTCTCTTCTCTTGCATCCTTAGATGATCTAGAGAATAGAAAAAGTATGGAAAAAATATCATTTTCTAAGGAGTTCAAACATTGACTTGTCAGTTGCAAGTTTTCTAAAGCTTCTTGGAGAAATTATGAGTTCACCATTGAGTCCAAAACAATTGAAAAAGTCAGATCTACCTTTTATTTTGTTTGAATCGGACACCAAAGGCCAGATCTGCAACAATTTGAAGTGAGAGGTTCTTTGCCAAATCTAGCAAGGAACCATCATTTCAAAGCATTTTGGGTCAAATATGACCCTGCCACCATGCTCAAAAGGCTCAAAAAGCATTAAACTGACTGTCAAAATGTTGATTTTGAACAAAATTGCCAGGTGAGGCAAAAACAAATTGTCCAGGGAGACATATGACCCCTTGGACAAACCAATTTAATATATATATATATATATAGTTTTAAATTACAAGTTTTTTTATTTTAAAATATTATTTTTTCAAAAAAATAATAATTAATTTTTGTTAAAATACAATTACAATAAAAATTACAAGCCTTTTTTATTTTATGATATTAAATTTTGAAAAAAGGGTTAAAATTAAAAATTAAAAAAAATTATTTTTTTTTTTTTTTAAAACACAATTAAAAATTTTAAGCTACAAGTACATGTGCATGAATTGCCTAGGCCTGTACATGTCTTTGCTTGGGTCACGATCCCATTAAAGGAAGGGCGGCTCCTTTAAGGAGTCTGCCTCCTCCCTTTAAGAGGTTGAAGTGATTTCATTTGCTACTCATGCCTCAATACAAAAATGGGTGCTTAAACAAACTTGCTTTGCTAAAAAACTTTCATGATTCGTGCCACACCTAGCCTCCATAGTCAGTTGCCTTCAAGCTGTAGATCCCTATATTTGTTTTGGCCTTCAGGCCTTTAATATTTTTTAATTCTTTTTTAATGTTTTTTTAATATTTTCTGTTAAAAAATATAATATTTTAAAATCTGCCGACAAATTGTCAACACTGCTAAATTTAGCATATTTCTAAATCTGGTGGTTTGCTAATCTTATTTAGAGGTCTACTCATTTTGGCGAAGGTGTAAACTAGTTAGAGGATATATAAATTTGGAGGATCACTAACTTTGGTAGAAGTCTCACTAAATTTGGTGAGAATTTTTAAAAAATCATACCCTGTCTCCATTGATAGGTTGGGTTTTGAAGACCAACTTTGAAAGCTCATAACTCGGGCTCCAGACCTCCAATTTCAGTGCAATTTTTCTTTTATTTGGGCTACCTTTTTTTCCTCTACACATTGGGGAAGACAGTTTCATATTTTGACACAATTTTTTCAGAAATTGTTGATTCTCAGAGAGGACATCTCATAGTTCTTGTTTTGAGAACTTCAAAGCTATATAATTTTTGCATACGACCTCAGATCAAGATGATTCTTTTTTTGAAAGTACATGATTATTTTTGTGCTTCATATTGATACTATTTATTTCATATGGTATTGTACCAAAATTGTACTTCCAACATATGCTCATTTCTTGAGGAGTTGTAAAAGCATTGAAATCCTAAAATTTGTAACTACACTAAATATAAAGTGCCAAATCATTTTCTCTTGGGGGGTTCCTTGATTCAGTGAAAAAGGGGGGTCTCTTGTTGTATTTGTGCTTGTACATTTCTTCTACTTTTTGCTCTATTTTTCCTTCACTATGGGTACATTTAAGTTTCCATTGCTAATGCCATACAACTGCAATACATGGCATCAAAATGCATGGAATGCCTTAATGCAACTAGGATATACACCTTATGTTGAGAAGAAGGTAACTGAACCCACAAATGATAAGGAATAATTATTTTGGATGTTTGAACATACAAAAGCTCTTGGTTGTCTAAGGAGTTTAGTTTCTCTTGATATAATGTTTCAAATTGAAGGTTGTAAAGATTCACATGATGCATGGGAAAAATTAAAAACTTTGTATGGTACAACTGATGAAGTTCATGGTTATCAAATTGAGAAAAAATTAAGGAGTCTTGATCTAAAGTCTTTTGAAAACATCAAGGATTATGTAACAAAGGTCAATGACCTTATAGCATAATGTAAATTGTGTGGCTTAGAGAAGAAAGACATTCAACTTGTCTATAGCACTCTCAACAAACTTAGACCTTAATATACAACTTTTGTTTCTAGCTTTCACACTCATAGGTTGACAATGGGATCTACATTCACTACACATTCATATGCTTCATTTTCTGAAATTTTAATGCAATAACAAGGTTAGCTTCTTTCTTTGGGTCTTCATAAGCCTTCACAGTCACAACCTTTGTTGGTTGGTCAACAAAAGGGTCAAAAAGAATCAAGGAAACTTGATAAAAAAAAAAGCAATTCAAGAAGTCACAAAAATATCAGGCACAATAATCTTCTACAACAAAATTTGACTCCAAATCCTCCTCTTGAAAGGGGAATTTTCAAAATAAGGAAAGGCCAACTTGCAGCTACTACAAGAAACCTAGTCATGAGGAACATTCTTGTCATACAAAGCAGATCGATGAGTTAAAAAATCTTCTTAAAAAGAACAACATTAATGTGCCTTCTTCTATTGCTCAGCAATCCTCTACTTATTCTTCAAAGTCAAGTAAAGGGAAAGCAACTGTACTTATTTCTATTGTTGATTCTTGACTTAGGTGCATCACATCATATGGGCTCTATTAAAGAACAATTTTCTTTGTTGAAGCCTTATTTTATGCCCCACATTCTCATCAAGGATGATTCTCCAATGGATGTAATTGGGAAGGATTTAATTGATGCTAGAAATATTACATTTGAGAATGTTATTTGTATGCCTGAACTGTCAGCCAACCCTCTCTCTGTCTAGCAAATCACTCAGAATGGTAGAAAAGTTGAATTCACTCCAAATTTTGTCAGTATCAAGAATCTTGAAGATAATGCACTCCTTATAGTTGGTAAGGTCAATCATGTGTCTCATTTGTATTCTTTCTCTCATTTTGTACCCGATTCACATTCCACTGCATTGCTCACCCATTCAAATTTTATGAGTAAACTATGGCATGAGCGGTTTGTCCATCTCTACTATCACTATCTTAATTAATTTAGCATACAGAACATGGTTATAGGTCTTCCTCAGATTAATTTTTTTCATGGTGTTTGTTCAGCTTGTGCCTTGGGAAAACATCCTAAGGACAATTTTGATAAAGGGAAGGCTTGGAGGGCTTCAGAAGTCCTTGAACTAGTTTATAGTGACTTGGAAAGTCCTTTTCCATCATTATCCTTCAATAAGGCTCATTATTTTCTCACCTTAATTGATGACTATTCCAGATATACATGGGGATACTTTCTTCAACAAAAAGGAGAGGTATTTGATAGATTTCAAGAGTTTAAGGCTTATGATGAGAAGCAATCTGAAAAGTGTGTCAAAATTCTTCGCACTGATAATGGAAAAGAATATGTGAACCATCGATTTGAGTAATTTTATACTCAAGGGATTGATCTTCAACATACTATTTCCTACACACCAAAACAAAATGGTGTAGATGAGAGGAAAAATAGGTCCCTGAAAGAAATGGTTGGTTTCATGATCCATGCACGCTCCCTTGCACCTTCATATTGGGTATAAGCTATCAACTATGTTGATCACATCCAAAACAAAGATCCACATAAGGCATTAAAGGGAATCACTCCCTTTGAAGATTGGTGTGGAAGGAAACTTGTTGTCTGGAAGTTTAGAGTTTTTGGCTCCCTAGCATGGGCACATATTCCTTCAGAGAAGTGCAAGGCCTTGGAACCTCAGAGTTGGCCTTGTATCTTTGTTGGTTACCCTGATGATGTCAAAGGATATCTACTAATGGATCCTAAAACATATAAGCTCTTCATTGGGCGTAGTGTGCATTTTGAGGAAAGCTCTCCTAGCTCATCCTCTAATCTTCCTTCCTCAACAATGGATTTAGAGGATTTTGACATTGATTATTTTTCTTAAGCTTCCTCTAGTCATCGAGTTGATCATAATATTTCATCTTCCTCTTCACAGAGTTCATAATCTCTCCTCCATCCCGTACCATGTCTCATTAGGCTTTCCAAACACTTGATTTTGAATGCACTCTTGTTGGGGATCCTTCAAATACTAGAAGGACTCGATCACAACATCATGATATTCCACATTCCTACATCACCACGGCTTCAAATCCACAATCATTTCATGAAGCTTCTGGTATTGTTGAGTGGGATTTTGTAATAGAGGAAGAGTATAACTCTTTAATGCTGAATAAAACATGGGATCTAGTTCCACTTCCTAAGGGAATAAAAATGGCTTGGTGTAAGTGGATCTATCAAACCAAATTTGCAGTGAATGGTTCAGTTGACAAATATAAAGCATGACTTGTGGCCAAAGGTTTCTCTCAAGTACTAGGTATTAACTACACTGGGACCTTTGTGTTGCCAAAATGAACTCCATTCGCTTGCTACTTTTTATTTTTACAACTCATGGTTGGTTTGTACATCAAATGGATGTGAAGAGTGCATTTCTTCTTAGAGATATACATGAAGAAATTTATATGGAGCGGCCACAAGGATTCATTCAAGATTCTTCATTAGTTTGCAAACTAAGGAAGTCTCTCTATGGCCTTGAATAGGCTCCATGAGATTGGTATGCCAAAATGGACTCCTTTCTTTTGTCCATTAGGTTCTCCAGATACCACTTAGATTTGAATGTCTACATCTTACGAAATGAGGATGCTCTTCTCTTCTTGGCTCTCTATGTTGATGACTTAATTGTCACTGGGAGCACTTCATTAATCATTGTGACTATCAAGACTGCTTTGCATGATAGATTTTCCATGACTAACATGGGTCTCTTTCACTACTTTCTTAGTATTGAGATCACTCAAACCTCTTTTGGGATCTCTCTTGCACATCCCAAGTATGATCTTGATCTTTTGTCACATTTTCATATGGCCTATTGTAATATTGCATCAACTCCCTTTCTATCTGGAGTTAAGCTTGAGGTGAAATGTTCCACACCACTAGTTGATGCTACTTTGTATCATCAACTTGGTGGTAGCCTCTTCTACTTGACTCGTACTTTCCCCAACATTTCCTTTGCAGTTGGCATTGTTTTGTGCTTCATGATAGAACCACACAAGCTTCATTGAAAAGATTCCAAACACATCTTGCACTATATCCAGGGAACTCATAGGTACGATATTCATTATGCAACAATCACAAGTTCAAACTTACTTGGATACACAGATTTGGATTGGGCTGGTGATTTTGATGATCACAAGTCCACCTCTTGCTACAATTTTTAGTATGGTTCCAGTCCCATTTGTTGGAAGAGAAAGAAGCAACATGCCATTGCTCTTTCTTCAACTGAGGCTAAGTATGAAGGATCTTTTAATGCATCCATTAAGGCTATTTGGATTTAAAATATCCTCAATGAACTTGGTATCACCTTTTAGAAGCCATCAGTCATCTATTGTGACAACTAGAGCACCATCCAGATCTCAAAGAATCCGGTCCATCATCAACAAACCAAACACATTAAGATCCATATGCATTTTCTCCGAGAGCTGATTTAGGAGCAGGTCATTGCTTTGTGCTACTATCCTATAATAGATCAAGTTGTAGATATATTCACCAAACCCTTCACCAAGAGCAAGTATGTTCATCTTCAGTCTCTCTTAGGGGTGATGGAAATCCTTTTTTTTGGGGGGGGGGGTCATTTAGACCTTCTTCATTCAACCTCTCATGGGAGGGAGTTTTCTCCCACTAGGTTTTCTCCTTTTATATTTAAGAGGTTATTATCTATCTGGGTACTTTATTAGGCCTAGTAGTTGGGACCCATATTTACATCTTTGCATTGTATACTTCTCCCTAGTTGCACTTAAGTAGGGGTGTTAGTGTGAAAGGGGTACTTTATCTAACTAGTTCATTTCCTAGCTAGTTCTCCACTTAGGTCCTCTTCACACTAGCTTAAGTTTACATAGGGATAAGGTTGTTGAGCCTTAATGACCTGAGTTGTCACACCTCATAGGATGACAACACTTTTCATAATCTGGTTACATCCTATCTCTCCCCTTAACCTATATAACCAAGGAATTTCCTTTGTAATCTCAGTTCTCAAGCTCATGGAAACTTTGCATTCTCTTGAGAGGAATACAGTTTATTATTTCTCATATCTTATTTATGTATTTTCTTTCCTTCAATCATTTGCATCTTGGGTAGGCTATTTAGCAAAATCTTACATTTAGAAATGTTTGGTTTATGCTTTTACTATGACAAAAAAATTCAAAATCTTTGGAATGTGAATTTTATTGTTTGGAGTGGTTGTTGTTCATCATAGGATCAAAAGAGTATGTTTTATTTTTTGAAATTTTTAGAAATAAGAAAATATGAAAATTGAGCTCCCATTAATGGAGTTTAAAGCTAATTTTCTGGTTTTTGGAATAAAAATAAATGTGAAATTTTGAATTCTAAAAGTGAATTTGGATGGATTTTAATTTGGGATTTTAATTCTCCTTAATGATTTTTCAATGTGATCGCATTAAAAATATGTTCATTACTTTATTCCATGTTGTGAAAATCAAACTTTCTTTAATGAAGTATTCAAG
Organism: Sequoia sempervirens; assembly: GCA_007258455.2. Classification (NCBI taxonomy): domain Eukaryota; kingdom Viridiplantae; phylum Streptophyta; class Pinopsida; order Cupressales; family Cupressaceae; genus Sequoia; species Sequoia sempervirens. The sequence continues at coordinate 80,659 of VDFB02368478.1, forward strand.
AATTGCATGGCTTATGTGATAGAAATTATTTTAAAATTTTAAAATTAGAATTGATTTTGAATGAATTAGACTAGGAGAATTCATATTTCCTTGATGAACTTCCAATGTGAATGCTATAAAATCACATTTATTATGTTATGTCATTTATGTGCATCATTTTGTGTGTCATTCTCAATTGGTTAAATTGGAGCACAAAGAGCTTAGGATTGAGGTCTAGGGTTAGGGGGAGTGGCTCTACACATTGTCCCAAGTTTAGTGGTGGCTACAATGGTTGTAGATTTGTAATTCAAGTGGAAATGGAGGTTTTTAATGTAATTGATTGAGCTAATAATATCAGTTGGTAGCATAGCTTGAGTACTTGCATAGACTCAGTATGACTAGCCAAGGACATGCCACATCCAATTGGGGTGGTTGATGTCACTTGAGTACTCCCTTTTCCTTGCAATAAGCATACATACTTGGGTCTACAAGCCATCTCTTAGTGTTTTGTGATGACACTCCTTTCCTCTCACTAGTCCCCTTATCCTTGTTATTATTGGGGGTTACACCCAACATGTGCCTATCCTTATCCATATTGTATGCTTGGTTGACCGGTTATTGTATGTTTTTTATACTTATTTTGTACGCACCATAATTGGTGTGTGTATAATCTTTACTCCCATGTTTGGTGTGAGTGTGTTTATAGCCCTTGTGATGATCTCCTAGCATGGTGGGGTGGACCTAAGGGTGCCAGATGGTTGGGTGGCATGGTACCACAATCAAGGATTAGAGGATCTACAAAGAGCTCCAAAATCAAGTTCAAGGTTGGAAAAAGGCTTCAAATTTTATTTAATGTATCATTGTATATATTTTGAAAAGTTGTATAATGTAGGGAATTTGAGTCATCTTGTTCAATTGTAATAAATCATTGGAACCTCTTAAGTGGAAGGATTGTAAACTAACCATATGAGTGGTATCAGTGCTATATTTTCATTTACAATATATCGACATTAGTGTTGAGCATGCATGTCATTTTATATATTTTTAATGTTTTTTGAGATGGTTAAAATGAACTAGAGCATATTTAATTTTGCGTTATGTTTCCCGATTTTCACCTGCGGGATCATCAGGCAAGACAAATTGTGTTTAAGTATTCATGAAGGCCAAATGGGGACATTGTTGTGCAGGATTAAATCATGCACCCGATCATATTTTACAAGGAGGTCTGTTGGAAAGCATGCCTTGATCAGATTTGGAACAAAACTCATCAGAGAAGAAAGTTGGCAAGACCCTCCTGTTGTCTTGCTGACTAACAGTGCATTCTATTTGGTTGAGTACACCAGTCGCCAGGGCATTCAGGTTTCCATGAGTCTTTATTTATCTCTGCTTGGAAGGAGGTCATGCCAAAAGTGGATTGTTATCAGGGAAAGGAGCCCTTGTTTTCTATAATCTCTCGCTGACACAGTGAAGTCTCACCGAAAGAATGGAACTCTTGGCGTAAAAGGGTTCCTTCGCTATGATGTCTCGGCGACTAACGAAGGTTTCGGCGAAAAGGGATGTCAACGGGGAGACAAGAAGGACCTTGTTGTAACGTCTCAGCGACCGAGTGAGGTCTTGCCGACCCGATGGTGCCTTCGGAATAAGGTTGTGGTCTCGGGGAGATGTCTTACCAACACGGTGATGTCTCGGCGAAAGTTTTGAGTTTGCCGTAGTGTCTTTGCGACCAAGCAAAGTCTCCCTGAAGTGAAGTGAGCTCAGCGAAAGAAGGGAGCTCGACATGATGTCTCGGCGAACGAAGGTGGTCTTGCTGAGAGATGAAGGCTTCAGCATGAAGTCTTGCTGACAAAAGAAAGTCTCGCCGAAGCAGAATGAGTTCGATGAGAGGTCTTCCCGACTGGAGCGGATTCTTGCCGAAATGAAAAGGTTTGAGCCTGAGAAAAAAGGAAGGTGATGTCTCTATGACCTCTTGCCGAATGTGTTAGTCTTGCCAATAGTATGCCGATAGCTGCTATGAGGTATGCTCACATCGGGGAGTCTCACCGACATGCAATTTAGTCTCAACGACCTTTGACCGTCTGGCGATCCCATGTGGCATGTGTTCACCCAATCAGAGGGAGCCAAAGATGAACCATTGACAATTTGACTGTCGTGACTCCCCGGTGAGAGGAAGATCAACAAAATGAAAGCAACGTGGTTTTGCTTTGAGCTTAGGAGCATTCAAAGCAGCTCGGTAGGGAGGTTCGAAGGTGGACAGAGAGGCCTTAATTTAATGTTGTGGTTGCAAAATATCAAGGAGGCCATTCTGAGAGCGATTCTTCGCTGACATGGATAGCAGGGATGCCCGTTTAATGCAGCATTAACTTCATTTAAAATATCTAAGGGCAGATCTTTCTAAAGATGGATATTTTTGTAAGCCCTAGGGGAGCTGGGATTTTTGGATATATGGCATTTTTTTGCCTCTTTGTAAGGAGTTCGGATTATGCATTTTAGAGAGTTAGTGATTTTTAACAATCCTTTCTCAGCTGATGTATGTTTTGTGACTCATTTTTGGAGCATAATATACAAATTTTACCTTGATCACTGTTGATATTTCAAATTACCATCTTGTTCTTGCGAAGTGTTGTGCATTTCAAGTTATAATCAAGTTATTTCATGAATTTCTTTTATTCCCTTATAACTTTATCTATTTTTTTCATGCCTTCCTTTGCAGAAGTATCATTATACAAATCACAAACTGTGTTCATATAATCACACATGGATTCTAAACTGTGAAAAGATTTTTCCTTTTTTGAAAAAGTGTGTGAATCAAACCAGCTTGTGAAACATTAATGCTAAGCTTACAGAATTTGATGTGTAATCTTATGTTCATCGTCAGTTTTCAAGTGTAACCTAAGTATTCCATTGCTCTTATCAGTTCAGTGTATCACCATAGTATTTAGTTTTATTTTTATGCACTCCTCCCTTTTCCTTTACAGAATCAGTAGTTTAGGTGACACCACAGGAAGCCGGCCTTCTCCGGAGGTTGACCTTTGTCTACAAGTGACCCACAAATTTAGAGGTCTTCCCATGTTACACTGAGGTGTTGAGCATCGGGTTCAACAAGGGTGCAATTTCAGGTGATAACAGTTTCTGGCACGCCCAGTGGGACCAGTTCCACATTATACCATTGGTTTGGTATGCAACTAGCAGTTTTCAGACTTTGTAGAGGTCATTTTTGCATACTTGGCGACTCCATAAAGAGAAAGAACTTCAAAATTATTTCTTTTATAGTTTATGAGAAGAGTTCAGACAAGGAGCAGCTTAGTTCCTTTTGAATATTTGCAACTGTCACCACCAAGAAGACAAGGCAGAGTAACAGAAAGGCCAGGGACAATATCGGTTTATTCTAGAAGAACCAAATCTACTCCTCCATCTGTGAGATTCTATATTGCTATCCCTTATTTTGTTTCACCTAGAGTGCAAGTAAACCCACCTCAGCCACCTCTAATGGCTACTCCCAGAAATCAGCCTTTTGTGCCATTTGATGGAGGTAGTCCATTAAATTTGGCACAACACAATGACATTCCAATGGCAGCTTTGAAATTTTTTCCAATTTTCATTGGGGAAGATCAGACTACCCCGATTGAACATATACGAGATGTTGCTTCCTTATGTGGTGTGCACCATATCACACAAGAAGACGTAGTTGTAAGACTTCTTGCAACATCATTCAAAGGAAGAGCATTACAATGGTTTAGGAGTCTTGGAGTAGGTTTAGTTTCCTCTTAGGACGAGTTAGGTGACAAATTACACAGACAATTTTAGGATAGGTCTAATATTTTGTCTTTGTTGGAGCAATTAACTACACTTAAGAGGGCTCCTTAGGAGCAAATGAATGATTTCAACTTCAGATTTCAAAGAACCTGGGATAGAATCCCTGCAACGGTGAGACCACCTCCAGAATATGTATTTTTGTACTTCTTGAAGGTTTTATAATACAATCAATGGGGGGTGTTTCTCTACCAGATGCATTTGAAGTAGCAATCAGAGCTGAAAACAGCCTAATACAGGCTGGTAAACTTGCTCCTAGGCCACCAATGCCTATATTTCCAGATATTCATTCAAATATCCCTTTGCAAATACCACCTTTTGCACCTTTGCCACCTATTCCAACAGTTTCGACTACTGCAACACAAGAAGCTGATATTTCAAGTTCTTCAAATGAGTTATAGGAGATCAAAATTTTATTACAAACTTTTGGTAATAAGCTTGTGAGCTTGGAAAAGCAACAATCATATAATAGGCCTTATCAATAGTAGAATGCAAGTTACCAACAACAGTATCAAGGTAATAGACAAGCTTACTAGGGCAACTATCAGGGCCCAAGATAGGGGGTAAATACTAGACCTTTGCAGGCTTATGCTCCAGGACCTGTTAGTGCAGTCAAGGATCTTGTCCCTATTCAAAACAACTTAGCAGCAGATTATGAGTGGTGCTACCCTTGTAACCAGCCACATAATCAAGCCACTTGCTCAAATGGACTCATTAATTAGGCACTTATGGTATAGAATGCCTCAAGTTCACAGCAGAATGAATTCAATGATGCATCTCCACAACACCAAGATCCACTTACCAATGACACTACTCTTCTTAACTGGCAAGGTGAAGAATTCTATGGATAGAATGTAGATGATTCTTCAGTTGCAGCTAACACAAGGGCGAAGAAAAGAGCTTTTGAGTTGAATCAAGCAACTGATAAAGGGAAAGCATCAACTACAGAACCATCTACATCCCAAGTGGCTCGTGGATTGCAGAGAAATCAGCAACCCCCAGCGAAGGAGCAGCCACACTGGCAAGCCAACCACGCTGGCATAAAGGTACATCATAAATTAAACCCAGTTGTACCCTATAACATTCTTGATAGTATGAAAAAGACAAATGTAACGATGTCTATGTGGGATTCATTAGCCATCCTAGGTCAAAAAGATATGTTACACTCAGCTTTGTCAAATTTTAAAGTGTCTGATCAATCTGAGTCTCCAATAGGTCAAGCTAGAACTGTGTTGACGAATAACCCTCAAGAAAATGATAAACAACCCAACACAGAGACAGGAAAAGAAGTTAAACCACCTCCATTTTATGTGTCAGTAATCATAGGTGATAAGTTATTTCATAACTGTATGGTAGACAGTGGAGCTAGTAGCTCAGTAATGCCAAAGCAAATTGCTGACAAACTTGGATTGAAGTATCAACCTTTAGAGAAAGGAGTGATTCAATTGGATGGTACTTCGGTTAATACATTGGGTGTTATTAAAGACTTAAGTCTTACCCTTCATGCTTGTCCTAATTTTTTAGTTCCTTAGAACATATGTGTCATAGATCTCCCACCTTTCTTTTCTTTGTGCCTCTCAAGAGACTTTACAACTAAGATAGGTGGTTATGTGTCAGCTGACTGGTCACATATGTTGCTTAGAACCAGATATGGAACCAAAGTCACTATTAAATCTGAAAAGTTGGCTAAAGACCACATTGAGCCATATAACCCAAGTCCTATCAATGTTGTTTCTACTGCTGTAGACACAAATTGTGTCATTTTTTCTGACAATGAACTGGCTGCTGCTCAAGAACTTCAATCAGAAGTTGTTCCTGATGTGCTACTACATGAGTAGGTGGTTGAAAACGTGTGGGACAATCCTGTAGATCTTATTCAAGATGTTGGTATGGGTAATTATGTGATGCTTGAGCCTAATGCAGAGATTACAAACATTGAAAAGGGTACAGATCAGTTGTTGCAATAGCAAAGTGGACTTTGGAAAATATTTTTTGATGGTTCCAGAAGCAAGAATGGAGCAGGAGGAGGTGCAATGATGGTTTCTCCATAGGGTGATAAGTATTTTTCAGCCTTTTGTTTTGCTTTTGCATGTTCTAACAACAATGCTGAGTATGAAGGGCGTATCTAAGGCCTTGATTGGGCAAGGAAAAGAGGAATCGACTGTTTGAAAGTCTATGGAGATAGTGAACTGATAGTTAATCAGATCAGGGGGCTGAATGTTGCCAGGAATGATGCTTTGAGGTCTTACAGAAATAGAGTATGGAACATAATTGAAGAATTTAATGCCTTCAATATGATTTTTGTTCCACAAAATCAGAATAAGCATGCTGACAGACTAGCAGCAATTGGAGCACAGTTTGATATCCCAGGCGATATCAAAAAGGATAAAATAAAACAATTTTTCAAGGTGGTTATCAGGCCATCAATTCCTGATAACAACATTAACTGGCAAGTATTTGAAAATGATGAACAGATTTTAACCTTTTTACTCCAAGAAGATCAATTTTCTATAGTGAACCAGGAAAAGATTAAACAACAGTATGACGATCAAGTGATACAACTGAAGACAAATAAACTTCCCAAAGGGCTAGTTACCTTGGAATCCATATTCAATTCTAATGACTAGCTTAAGAAGAACAAAGTCGGCATTCAAGTGAAAGAAGATCATTATGAAGAAGTGAAAATCTTTAAAAGTAAGCTTCTCAAATTAGGCAAAATCTGTTCAACTGAGGATAAGAGAGCTTTCATTGTTTTATGCCAAGAATATCATGATGTTTTTGCTTGGCAGTATTTTGATTTAAGAGGGTTTGATCCTCATTTTGCACAACATACAATTGAGTTAGAACCCGATGCCAAGCCTATTAGACAAAAGCAGAGACCATTGAACCCCAAGCTTGAACCCTTGATGATCAAAGAGCTAACCAAGTTAGTTGAGGGGGGTATTGTATTTCCAATTAAACACACATCTTGGGTTTCTAATCTTGTTTTGGTTAGAAAAAAGAATGGTGAGATAATATTATGTGTAGACTTTAGAGACCTTAACAAAGCATCTCTGAAAGATCATTATCCCTTGCCATCTATGGAACAAATTCTTCAAGTTGTTCCTGGATCAGAAAGATTTTCTCTTCTGGATGGATATTCTGGTTATAACTAGATCCTAGTCAAAGAGGAGGATCAGTATAAAACAACATTTACGACAAAATGGGGCACTATGGCCTACAAGAGAATTCCTTTTGGTTTATCTAATGTCGGTGCCACCTTTCAGCGTGCCATGGATATTGCATTTCAGAATTGAATTCAGAAATGTCTGCTAGTTTATTTAGATGACATAACTATATATTCAAAAAATGCAGATGAACATTTGTCACATCTCAAGCAAGTTTTTGAAAAATGTAGAGAGTATGGAATATCTCTCAATCTGACAAAGAGTATTTTTGCAGTTCATGAAGGTAAGCTATTAGGTCACATAGTGTCAAAAGATGGAGTTACCATTGACCCTGAAAGAGTTGAAGCTATATTTGAACTGCCATTACCCAATCACACGAAGGGATTGCATAGCTTTTTAGGAAGAATTAACTTTCTAAGAAGATTCATTCCTGATGTTGCAAATTTACTATAGCCCTTGACCGCTATGCTTAAAAATAATGCAGTTTTCAGGTGGACTGGAGAAGAAAAACGCAGTTTTGAAGAAATCAAGGAAGCTTTAGCATTAGCTCCAACACTGGTAAATCCATATTTCTCTAAAGACTTCTTATTGTATGCTTTTGGCAGCGTTGGTTCAATCTCTGCTATCCTGGTTCAGAAAAATAGTGATAATTTAGAGCAGCCAATAGCTTTCTTTAGTCAAGTACTTGTTGATTATGAAGAGAGGTATACATTTGTTGAGAAACATGTTCTCATTGTGATCAGAAGCCTAAAGAAGTTTAAGCCTCTAGTTTCAAACAATAAAATTCATATTTTGGTTGCACACTCAAGTGTGAAGGAATTTTTGTTGAACAAAGATCTGAGTGAGAAAAGAGCAGGGTGGATCACGAAAGTAATGGAATTTGATGTTAACATCAACATCATAAAACTTGTCAAGGGTAGAGGACTTTGTGAGCAGCTTTCCTCCACTTCTGAAGATGCACAAAAATCAAAAATTGGTGTTGTTTTAACTAATACGAATGAGTCTCAAAATGTTCAGGCTGTCACACCTGCATCAGTTGCAGGTTGGGTTCAAGAGATGACCCACTTTCTTCGTACTGGTGAATGTACACCAGGTCTGGATAGAGAAAAATAAAGATACTTCAAATTGCAGTCAATTCCTTATATCCTTATTGATAATATCCTTTTCAAGAAGGATTTGAATGGTGTCTTGTTAAGGTGCATTAATACTGATCAAACAGAAAGAGTACTACATGAGTTGCATGATGGAGTTTCAGGAGGACACTTTGCTCCAAGGACTACTGCTTGGAAAATCATGAGAGCTAGTTACTATTGGCCCAGCTTGTTTAAGGATGCATATACATGGTCAAGAAAGTGTGTTAAATGCACTTTATTTTCAGGAAAAGAAAAGCTTCCTGCTATGCCTCTACATCCAATTCAGGTGGATCAGCCCTTCATGAGATGGGGCATCGACTTCATTGGGCCAATTAATCCACCATCCAGTGCCAGTCATAAGTGGGTGCTTACTGCTACAGACTATTTTACACGCTGGACAGAGGCAGTAGCTTTGAAAGAAGCAAATGAATCTTCAGTTCTGAGCTTTTATGAAGACATAATCACCAAGTTTGGAGTTCTTGACTCCATCATTTCGGATAATGCTCTTGCATTTGTTGGATTAAGAGTCACAGATTGGGCTATTAAACATGGGATTCATTTGAATACTTCCTCTAATTATTACCCACAAGGTAATGGATTAGCTGAAAGTACAAATAAAAACTTGATCAGAATCATTAAGAGGACTATGGAAGAGAATCAAAGAATTTGGCATACCACATTGAAATCTGCACTTTGGGAAGATAGAATAACCGCTAAGAGATCAGTGGGTAATTCTCCATACGTCCTTGTTTATGGTAAAGAGGCTAGGTTACCTCTATCTGCGGAGCTTCTAGCTCTAGACATCGTTCATCAGTTGGAGATGTATGAAGAACAAGACCCAATGTCCATAAGATATGCAGAGCTCATGGAGCTTGAAGAATCAAGAGATAGGGAAATGAAAGCTTTGGAGCATCATCAGCTTCAAACAAAGAGAACATTTGACAAGAAAGCTACAGTCAAAATTTTTAAAGAAGGTGATATTGTTCTCAAATGGGATATTCTGAAAATCAAGCCAGGCCATCACACCAAGTTTGACAACATGTGGATGGGTCCATTTATTGTTAAAGACTGCAAAGAACACAATGTGTACCAACTAGCCACAACTAAAGGTGAAGTGCTTCCTATCCCAGTCAATGGGATACACCTCAAGCCTTGTTTTGAGGTTTGATAAGTTCCTCCATTGTACATAGTGAAATAGGTTTTATGATTTCAATAAGTTCTTCGGAACTTTAGTTTAAATAGTGTTTTGTTCCCTAAGTGTTGTTCTAGCACAGTAAATAGTTTCTTTTCAGTTTCTCCGGTTTCATAGGTTTTCGTTGTCCTGATCTGTTCTATGAGTCTCAAGTACTCGAGTTGCAGGAGATGCAAGCCACTTTTGAATGTTTGAGCTTTCCTAATGACCCCATGCCCAATGGACAAGTTTTGGCTATTGGTTTCTATGTTTAGCAGGAAAACATCCAGCAAAGGTCGCCAGAAATGTTGCTCGATTTTCACCTGCGGGCTCATCAGGCAGGACAAATTGTGTTTAAGTATTCATGAAGGCCAAATGGGGACATTGTTGTGTAGGATTAAATCATTCACCCGATGATATTTCACAAGGAGGTCTGTTGGAAAGCATGCCTCGATCAGATTTGGCACAAAACTCATCACAGAAGAAAGTCGTCAAGACCCTCCTGTTGTCTTGTCGACTAACAGTGCGTTCTATTTGGTTGAGTACACCAGTCGCCAGGGCATTCAGGTTGCCATGAGATTTATTTATCTCTGCTTGGAAGGAGGTCATGTCGAAAGTGGATTGTTATCGGGGAAAGGAGCCCTTGTTTGCTATAATCTCTCGTCGACACAGCGAAGTCTCACCGAAAGAATGGAATTCTCAGCGTAAAAGGGTGCCTTCGCTATGATGTCTCAGCGACTAATGAAGGTTTTGGCGAAAAGGGATGTCAACAGGGAGACAAGAAGGACCTCGCTGTAACGTCCCAGTGACCGAGTGAGGTCTTCCCAACCCGATGGTGCCTTCAGAATAAGGTTGTGGTCTCGGGGAGATGTCTTACTGACATGGTGATGTCTCGACGAAAGTTTTGAGTTTGTCGTAGTGTCTTGGCGACAGAGCGGAGTCTCCCCGAAGTGAAGTGAGCTCGGCGAAAGAAGGGAGCTTGACATGATGTCTCGGTGAATGAAATTGGTCTTTCCGAGAGATGAAAGCTTCGACATGAAGTCTTGCCGACAGAAGAAAGTCTCGCCGAAGCGAAATGAGTTCGATGAGAGGTCTTCCCGACTAGAGGGGAGTCTTGCCGAAATGAAAAGGTTTAAGCTCGAGAAGAAAGGAAGGTGATGTTGCTATGACCTCTTTCCGAATGTGTTAGTCTTGCCAACAGTATGCCGATAGCTGCTATGAGGTATGCTCGCAGCGGGGAGACACGATTAGTGTCTCACCGACATGCGATTTAGTCTCAACAACCTTTGACCGTCTGCCGATCCCATGTGGCATGTGTTCACCCAATCAGAGGGAGCCAAAGATGAACCATTGACAATTTGACTATCGTGACTCCCCGGTGAGAGGAAGATCAACAAAATGAAAGCAACGTGGTTTTGCTCTGAGCTTAGGAGCATTCAAAGTAGCTCGGTAGGGAGGTTCAAAGGTGGATAGAGAGGCATGAATTTAATGTTGTGGTTGCAAAAGATCAAGGAGGCCATTCTTGGAGTGATTCTTCACCGACATGGACAGCAAGGATGCCCATTTAATGTAGCATTAACTTCATTTAAAATATCTAAGGGCAGATCTTTCTAAAGACAGATATTTTTGTAAGCCCTAGGGGGCTGGGATTTTTGGATATATGGCATTTTTTTGCCTCTTTGTAAGGAGTTCGGATTATGCATTTTAGAGAGTTAGTGATTTTTAACAATCCTTTCTCAGCTGATGTATGTTTTGTGACTCATTTTTGGAGCATAATATACAGAGTTTACCTTGATCACTGTTGATATTTCAAATTACCATCTTGTTCTTACAAAGTGTTGTGCATTTCAAGTTATAATCAAGTTATTTCATGAATTTATTTTATTCCCTTATAACTTTATCTATTGTTTTCATGCCTTCCTTTGCAAAAGTATCATTATACGAATCACAAACTATGTTCATATAATCACACATGGATTCTAAATTGTGAAAAGCTTTTTCCTTTTTTGAAAAAGTGTGTGAATCGAACCAACTTGTGAAACATTAATGCTAAGCTTACAGAATTTGATGTGTAATCTTATGTTCATCGTCAGTTTTCAAGTGTAACCTAAGTATTCCATTGCTCTTATCAGTTCAGTGTATCACCATAGTATTTAGTTTTATTTTTATGCATTCCTTCTCCCTTTTCCTTTACAGAATCAGTAGTTGAGGTGACACCACAGGAAGCCGTCCTTCTCCGGAGGTTGACCTCTATCTACAAGTGACCCACAACTTTAGAGGTCTTCCCATGTTACACTGAGGTGTGAGCATCAGGTTCAACAAGGGTGCAATTTCAGGTGATAACAGGTTCAAAATGACCACTTTACTTAGAAAATATGTATAGATTGGTAATATTGAAATCTTTGGTTTCCTTTGTGTCCCATAGTTTGTTTGTGGATGAGAACCTGCCTCGTTAAGGTGTTGTCTAGGGTTCTCCTTGGGGTCTTGTGGTGAATGAAATGTGTTGGATACCTTCCCCCTCATCATCTATGTCTTTGCAGTTGTGTTAGATTCCCTTGTTGACTCCTTAGTCCTTTGGAGTTATCTCCTTTGTAGGCTTGTGGTTTTAGAGATTGTGTTTGAGAGTTCTCCTCAGTCTCTCAATCATTTTTTTTGTTTCAAAGTTATTTTTGTGTTGTGACTCTTTCCTTGTGTGACTTGAGTGTTATGCTTGACATGGTGGTCTAGATGTGAGCTTTGATTAGCTCACTGGCTAAGACGTCAATGTGAGTATAAGAAACCAATTTTCTTCCTCTATGTCAAATTGGGAGGCAGTAACCATGAAATGATTTCACAAAGAATTTATATATAATATAATCATTTTAATTGTAGGTGGCATAGGAAGAAGAAATGGTGCAATCATTTTGAAGAAATTTTCCTCCCATTTAACACATTTGGAGTAAGGGCCCCATGTGAAATGAAGAGCATGTAACCTATTTATGCCAACCTGATCATAAATGAAGGCCATAACAATTTCTTGGCAAAGAGCTCTAGTGAGATAGTAATGGAGACTCTAATATGACTAGTTAGTTCTAGAAAATGGCCTTTCTTGGAGATATTATGGACCAAAGATTCAAGATGGTGTTTAAATCACGCCATGGGCTTATTTTGATGGCAGTAAGGTGAGTGCTAGGTGAAGAATTTCTAGTAGTGGACAACCGCTATAGAGTAAACACAAACATTTCATCCAAATTTCTAGATTCATTACTGGATTTAGGGGAGGTGAAGCAGATGGTTAGGGTCCTTATGATGGAGTTGATAAAGAAGAATTTTCTAGGGGAAGTGAATGAAGTAATCAAAGAAACAAGGCTAGGTGTGGGTATTCCAATATAGTAGGACATTAAAAGGTTTTTGGAGACGGGGGTTGTGGTCCAGTGGCTTTTGTTCCTCTCAAACTTCAGAACCATAATATTAGTGTAGTAATTATTGTATTACGTTATGTAATTATTGACACTTGTAGTTAAGCCATCTAAGGTGGCTCCATTAGCAACTTGGAGAGTTTGAAAAAACTCTTCCAAGATGTGTGGAAAGTTCTCTCCCCATTTGAGAGGAAAAAACTCACCACCTCTGGTTGCATGCATGAGTTGACTCCTTCTGAGTTTTGAACTCTTTGCATTATATGTACTCTTCTTTTACATTGTAAATCTACATAAAATTCATCACTTATTGTTTTTTCTTTGTTTCAACTAATTTCTTCATAAATTTTTGTGCTTCAATTTGTCCAGTTTGGTCCAAAACACTAACATGGTATGGGTGAAATCACAATACTATGTCCCACTTTTTGGCCAAGATGGACATTTATAGCAACATTTTTAACTAAATCTTCACCTTCTAAGACCTATAGTAGCTAAACTGCTAAGAATTTGAAGATGATGAGAAGTAGTGATTTGTGGTAATTTGTGTGTAGATTCTATATAATAACTAGTTTTAAATAGTAAACAACATTTTTCAGAAAGTAACTTTTATGTCGTCAAACATAATTTTTTTTCTAGAAAGGATAAAATTCTAATTTTTAGAATATAGATTTTTAACATCAATATCTAGGGCAAGGATATTTTTCATAATTTTTTGTTACATATTTTTTAAATTAATTTTTGAAGTCACTGTAACTATAATTTGGACATAGGTGTATGTCATCAAACATAACTTGTATCGAAATCCAATTTTATTTTTTGGTGAAACAAGGACATCAATACCTAGGGAAAAGGTATTTTTTTAAAAAAAATTACAATGGTTTACTATTTTTCCACCTTTGTAGAATGAAGAACGTGATGTTCGATGAAAAACCTATGTTCAGTAAAAATTGAAAATTAAATACATGATAAAATGAAAACATATCAAATCTATACAATACATTTTTGGCATCAATTGGAGATTGGTCTTGGCATGCTGAGGATGCCACAAAGAGGCTAGAATACACAGGTATAAGGTGCGAGACAAGCTACAAAAAATGGGGCCTTCCAAAGAGGTTGTCGCCTCAAATATATGGTAATATCTCTATCATCAATTCACCTGCCATGCATTCACACAAAATTGGCACCTTGACATCTGCATTGAATTGACCTACAAGTGACCACAAATCCGCCTCAAATCCACCTAGTTGTCAATTTAGTTAAAGCAATAAGAGGCACCCCCCTTATTTCCTCTTAAGCCCTTGGTCATATGGGCTTTTAAGCTCCTAGTCACAACCAACAAGGGGGGGCTAAACTTTCTTTCTATTTTTCTCTCCACATTCTCTCTAAAATATTTTTTCCCAAAAATTTGTTAGTGTAATTTTTTTTTGTGAATTTGCAATAGGCTACAAACTTCACTTTTAAATGGTAGCTTGAAATTGAGTCCCATTTTTTTTAAATGCTTTTTTTATGCTCTATCTAATGGTGGTGATTTTTCAGTAAGTTATAAAGTGCCTTTTTTCACCTCCATTTTGTAAGAAAATATATGCACTAAAATAATCTGCCAAAACAAAGGGGGAAATCAAAAAATATTAGAAAGGGGGGGTCAAAGAGTTGTGGTTAAAAGTACTCCAAATTTCTTTCAAGATTCTTCAAGTTTCAAATCATAACTAAGCATGGATCCAAAACAACAAATTATTTCTCTCATGCCTTTTAATTATCATGAATGGAAGATGCAAGTTCAAATTTTACTCAAAAATAAATGGTTGTTTAGAGTAACTATGGGCAACACAAAGGAGCCAAATACGTTAAAGATAAAGAGAAGTGGTTCAACAAATGCAATCAGAATTTTTGTTTTTATGTTTATGTCTATCTCCAAAAATCCTATTTCATGCGGACACCTTAAAAACCCCACAAGAAGTATGGAAAAATCTTGAGAAACTCTTTGGAAAAATTGATGAAATCAAGTAATGGATTAAAAAATGAATTGATAAGTCTATGAGTCCAAATGATTTTTGAACTTTGCAAGAGTACTTCATAAAGTTCAAATCACTTTGCTTATAACTAAAAGAATGTGGGATAAAGAAGAAAGATGATTAACTCTATCTAAATTGGGTCCTCAATATTCAATCTTTGTGTGAACCTTTTACTCCATAAAGAGGGTTTTAGGTGCAACATGGTCAATGCCTACAATTGATTATTCTATTGCTGATCTAACTAGGGAGAAAGATAAACTCTACAAATGGGCACCATAGGATCCAATAAGTCACAAGCACTAATTGTTGAAAATGGAAAAATTTAGGTGGAAAACAAAGGTGATAAAAAAAAGGATAAAGAAACACAAGGAGTGTCAAAATCACAAAAATAGGGAAATATGAAAAACTATGTGAAATATCTTTTTTGTAAAAAATTGGGACATACAAAACTTGATTGTATGAAGAAAAGGATCAGAAACCTCACTCAAATTATTGAGGAGAATAACATTTTTCTCTCTTAATCTTCATCATCATTAGACATCTACAAAAAAAAAGAAATCAAAGGGGCAATGCTCTTACAGTTTCCATAGTTCACAAAACTGGCACATGGCTTAGAGCTTCCTATCATATAGCTTATTTTCCATATTTGTTCACAGTTTTACATCCAATAGACATAGCAAAAATATTGATAGCAGTCAACATGTCTTTACGTGTATGTGGAAAAGGAATAGATATTGGTAATGGATACATCACCAAAGTTCTTTATGTCCCAGCATTGGCTAAAAATATTATCTAATGACCAGATAGAAAATAGTGACACAAGGAAGACAGACAAATTTGGGCCCAATATACTTGTGATAAGGGACTTACTAAGTAGGGAAATTGTAGTAGTTGGAAAGGCGAATGATTCTACTCAGCTTTATACATTTTCAAATTTTGTACCTGATGATTGTACTTCAAAGATGCCTACACCATCATCCAATATAGATAGTTACTCTCCACCATCTTCACTTGTTGATTCTGAATAGTCTATTGAGGATATCAGTAGTCATCTATGATTATAGAATATTGTTTTATCTCATGTTTTTATAAGTGTCTTGTATTTTTTTCTCTCTTTCAAAGGATAGTTTTTTCCCACAGGGTTTTCCATCTTTCTCCATTTTACGGGAGATTTCATTGTACATGGCTACCTGATTAGGCCAAGTTGTCAAGACCCATCATTTTTCCCACCTAAGCTATGATTAAAGGGGGGTATTAGTGTAGTAATTATAATAGTAGTTATTTTATTATGTTATGTAATTATTTACAGTTGTAGTTAAGCCATCTTAGGAGGCTTCAATAGCAAGGCGGGTGCGTGAAGATGGGTAGCCAATTTTTTGACAACTTTTTTAAAAAGTTTTGAAAACTCATAACACAAGTGCGTTATAACATGCTCATTTCATGGCTTGGTGTGTTGAACCTCAGGCTCAGCCACAACAATCACATAACATGAGTGTGTTATAACGCGCTCGCGTTATGACCTATTTAAACAAAAAAAAAAGGAAAACGAATTCATTTTTACTTGTGACTGTGTTTTGTTTGTTGCATGTGGCCAAAACCCCAATATTTCGTGCTCACATTCTAGGAGGAGATATTTCATCGCGAGGATGCCACCACATCTATGAGGAGGTGTGAGAGGTAAGGATTGTTTTCTTTTTTTTTGAATTTGTTAGTTTTAGGTTGTATTTGATATTTATTTTTTTGAATTTGTAGGAGATGCAAATCAACCTGCAAACCCTCAAAATCCTCAACAAGCAGAGCAACAAAATCCTCAATAATAAAATCAACCACAACAACAACCTCCTCCACCAATCCCTCAACACTCTCCTGACACTCAACAAAATTTAATGAGTGAAATTGAGAACAACAAAAAATAACTTGAGGATTTAATTGGGAGGTTGAGCGACCCAAATGGGTCAACTGCAGAAAGAATGACCCTGGAAACTTCATTGAAAGATATGTTAAAAAATGTAGATTCAATTAGCAAACAAATAACTAGATGGAAAGATAGGAGGCAGGAGGCTAGGGCTTATTACGTGGATAAATTATCATATAAAGATGTAAAGGATTTAAAAATTACAAAAGGTGATTTCT
Source organism: Sequoia sempervirens (assembly GCA_007258455.2). Lineage (NCBI taxonomy): Eukaryota > Viridiplantae > Streptophyta > Pinopsida > Cupressales > Cupressaceae > Sequoia > Sequoia sempervirens. The sequence goes on from VDFB02368478.1 coordinate 97,459, forward strand.
GCTCGTTATTCACTAACCCACGCACAAATAAAAAATTAACCCTCAATGCAAAGAGGTTTCCTATTCATTGGTGCCACCACCAAAATATTAGGAACTTTTTTTTATGATAGGTGGTACAAGGTTTTTGATTACCCACCATGCAACAATTGTAAAGTCCCGTAGTATTTCCTTAGGAAATTATACTCTGAGTTCATATTGAAAAAAATCCCAATTTATTTTGATATGAGGGATTTCCAGGGGAGAGGTTGGGGGTCGGTTCAGGATAGACCCGGTGCACAGTCAGATCCTACATGGCAAGGGAGAAGAGCTCTCGCTAGGCCGCCTCATAAGCACGTTGTTATGCCTTCCATCGCAAAGGAGAGCACCGACGTAGAGACATTGCAGGCGATCAACAATTTGAACCAGAGTGTCATCCAACATGCTAGCCCTATTCTACAACGCCATCCAGGGGAGTCTTCGTGTGGTGGCCTTCGAACACATGTGTATCAATCTTGTGAGGCGAAATGTTCATATGACCCCACTGACAGTTAGGAGGCTGCTACACAACATCCATCTACAGCTATGGAGATGGAGAGGGCAGCTGACATTTTTCATGAGGCGTATGACATTGACACTCAGGTAAAAGTTAGCATGTTCATTGAATTTAATTTATTAAATTTCAATTTTGAAATGCAAGATTAACTACTTTAGTTTTATGATTTTAATAAAATTGCAGGGTCATGGTGTTGAGACTGGATACACTAGCCCTACACCTACTTATTTATGCAGTACACCTATCAGTGGGCTATGTAACTAGTAAACATTTATAAATTAATTACATGTTAATAGCATTGTTTTACGAATGGTATTTTAATATGTGATTTTGGATGTTGAACAAGCTAATATTGGAGGTTTCGAGGGAACACCTCCCAGTCCCAATGGATTTACTCAAACCTACACACAGGTAATAGAATAAAGAGTTTAACTAATGAATTGTACTTAATAGATTTGTGTAGTTTATATTCATATCGTTGATTACGTTGCATTACACATCATTCAAACTCAAAGAATTACTTCACATTCCATAACTAATAACTAGATGTTGATAGATGACAAAATTTTAACTACAATATAGTTGTTTAGAAAGTCAACATAAGCATTGATGCAATTACTTCACATAGCCTAAGTAATAAGTCTATAGGAGCAGCTTCCAATTGCATTTGCTTGTCATGGCATTCCATGAGAGTACTTTTTACTGCTTGACATCTTTTCAAACAGTTCACTGCCTTGTCTATGCTATAGATGCTTGGAAGGAATATATGAAAGAATAATAGTACTCCTCAACAAGTTTTCTAGATTTGATTGTGTGAGAATTTTTACATCAACGTTATGGATCACACTCCATGATCCATCATCGGGATGAAGCAAAGAGCTCTAGGAGAAAGAATGAAAGGATGCAGACCAAGCACTACTTAAAAAGAAAAGAGAAGGGGAAGAGAGAGAAGGAAGCACGAGGACCTAGGAAGACTAGACAAAAGAGAAAAAATAATAAAT
>VDFB02368478.1:103097-171619 GCA_007258455.2 Sequoia sempervirens
CAAAATAGGTCCCCTCTTTCTTCTTTTGTCTTTTTTCCTTTTTAGTTGTCTGTTTTGATCTTTGGAATTCTTTTGCTTTCCTCCTAATTTTGACTTTTGATCTATCTGATTTAATTCTGATTCTATCTCAGCTTGAGTTGGTTTTCTTCTTGCTGAAAATTCAATGAAATAATCATAAGCAATAGGATAGTTTGTTCTGATATATTTTATATCCATTGGGGGCTAATGGAAGCCTTTGTTTTACAGGATCAAAACACACACATGATGATATTTCTTAGGGGGAGCTTAGTTGGAAAGCATTCCTCAATCCAATTGGTCATGAAAAATTAGCTAAGGCAAAATTCGGCAAGACTTTCCTAACCTCTCACCGACTAGTGGCTTGGCTCTGTTTGCTAAGGATCCAAATGAGGTGTTAGAACTGCACAATTTTGATGACATTACATATTGTCCATACTTGCAAAGTTTCCAGAAAAGTCCCACCATGAGCATATTTTCCCCATATCTGGCCCTGTGGCACTCTAGATTCCATCAAGTTCGGATACTCCACATTACAGGTCATATCGCCATGAGATATCAAAGTCTCCCTGACTTATAATGCATTTTTCTAAGTATGCGTCTCTGTTTCCTATTGGCAAGACCTCAGGGATGTCACAGCGACTGGAGTTCACATGCAGTTGCCTATCGGCAACACATCATTCAGAGTCCCGACAACTATCAACTTCCCATTGGCATAGAATTTTCTTTCGGGGAAAGGTCTTGGCGAGATCTTTGTGTCTCACCGATCGGCGGCAGAGGGATCCATACATCGGCAAAGGGTTTTCTCTTTGCCAAGAAGTCTTGGCGAATTCATAAAGTCTCACTGACTACCACACAGCGAGCAAACACTTCGGCGGGATTCATCTTCTTCGGCATATGGTCTTGGCAAATTCTTCGGGTCTTACCGACTAGCGGTAAAAAAAAAAATTCCACATCGGGGAGAAATCTTTTCTTCGGTGTGATGTCTCAGTGAACCTGCGATGTCTCACTGACAAGGCTTCAAAAGGGGATTCTATCGGTGGTCTTCGGTGAGAGAATCAATATGTCACAGTGAATAAATCTTTCACCAAGACATGGGATTTCTATAGGACATCTCCCCGACAACAGAGAGAACACATATCGACATGAAGATTTGACCTCGCCATAGAGTCTCGGTGAATTTTTGGTCTCTCACCGACTAATGTAGACAAACATACATCGGGGAGAGTGGTTCACCTTCGGCGTGATGTCCGACCGAACTACTAAAGCCCTTGGCGACATGGAAGTGAGTCACCAGAAGTCTTTCCGACAGGGAAGGGACCCACTAGGGGTCTAAGGTTAGTGATAATTTTTCCTTCGGCAGGGGGTCTGGCCAGTTGGCATGGGTCTCGCCGAAGGGAGTTGCATTCGGCGAAAGATAAAACCTTCGGCATAATGTCTGGCCAAAGACGTGAGGTCTCGCCAACTGAGCGATGTCTTCCCGAAATGATAGGAGATCGCCAAAAGATAACGCTCTCAGCGAGAAATCTCACCAACATGAGGAGGTCATGCCGAAAAAGGTCAAGCTCGGGGAAACTGAAGGAACTCGGGGAAACTCTGAACGAATGGAACGGATTCGGTAAGATGTCTTGCCGACCCGATGATGTCTCCTCGACATAAAGAAAGGGGCTCACCAACAGAATGAGGACTTCGCCATGTGGTATTGTCGATATGCTAAAGTCTTGTCGATAAGCGGTGGGTTCACAAAAGAAAAAGAGATATCGGTATAACCGAGGGGAGCTCGCCATGACCTTGTGCCGACTAAAAAGTCTTGCCGAAAGTGAAACAGATTCTGAGCCAGAGAGAGGGATATCATCGCTGTGATGTCCTACCAATGAGCGGCTATCTTGTTGATGTTCTTTTGAGCTCAATATGACTCCCACGGCTTGCCAAAATGTCTCACCGACAGCCCCATGCTACCCCAATGACTACTGAAGGATGAGATCGCATTAGGGAGACACCGATGGTGTCTCACATACATGCGATGCTGTTCGGACCACTTTTGACCACCTGAAAGCTCGCATGGAATATGCCTGCCCAATCAGAGGAAGCCAAAGAGTGATTCATTGGTCCCTTTGACCGATTGACTATTCCTAGGAAAGAAGGCCAACAGAGTGTAGACTAGATGGACTCCTTCTAAGAACATATGGCAATGGATCGACTTGGTAAAAATGCAAAGATCTACAGGGAGGCCCTATGGTGCTTCCAGAAGTGGTCAATGTACAGAGAGGTCCAGAACATGAAGAAGGGAAGTCGAAGGGAAGGAAGGATCTGTGACTCGCAGGGACAGCTATAGTGACTACTGGTAGGGAGGTAGATCAGTATTGATGGAGATATTCTGAGCATTCAAGGCGACTCCAACAGAGTTCGAAGGTGGACACGAAGATAGAAGAGTTAATGCTGCAGCTACCAAAAGGATCTAAAAGGCTTCTCCTGAGGATAGAAATCCTTCATCAGCATGGACAACAGGGCTTCACATTGAATGCAGCTTGGACCCTCCTCAAAAAGATCCAAGAGTTGACTCTTTTGCAATCAAGAGATATTTTTGAAAACCCTAATACGGGGACAACACATTCTTTTGGGGACATTCTGTATATAAGGCACTCTTGCCTCTTTGTAAAGGTTGAAACTTCTACAGTTAGAAAATCTAGGAATTAGTAAGTTAACAGAGGGAGATAGAGTGGCTTCCTGATTCTTTGTAATAGGAGTTTCTTCTGTCTTCTTGATTAGGATTTAGATTCAGATTCAGAATAGACTAATGTACCTTTCAGTTTCCTTACTGTAAATGAAAACAATCTGAAATCACAGATTATCTATACACTGGTGATTGTGCCAGCTTTATAAATGTTGCTTATCTATTTCATCAACAGTAGAAGCAACCAGATTAAAATATATTTCATGTTGTGTTTCAGAATAGTGTTTGTCTTGAATTAATCATTTGATTTGTGAAGTCTTCAAGGAATAAAAATGTTATTTTATGTTTCTTTTAAATAGATGAATTGCAATCTGCTATCAAATTAGCAATGGGAATGAATACAACTGTGTGTGTTAATCACAAGTTAATCTTGTTCTTCGGTTTTAGTTTATAGTTCCTTGAAGCTAACAAGTCTGGTTAGTGTTGGATGAATAATTGTTCTTTTATGTTCCAAAACCCTAACCTATCTTTTGTTGTTTCTTTAAAACCCCTGGTTAGATTAGGTTTTAATTCATGCTTGATCTTAGAACAATCCATAAGCTCACACCAACAAGCCCCTTGAACATTACTGTTACATTGACCACATAGGGACATCAGTGCAATTGAGAACCAACTATAAAGACCTTGGGAGCTAAGATATCCATGTGATCATCTTTCTCTTTCAGGAGAAACAGAGTAGCAGTATTTTGTTTGCACGTTGTTGTGCCAAAAGCACCGTCAATAGGAACTGGCGCTAGAGGGAGGGCCTAGAAGAGAAAACTAGAGAACACTCAGTCTTTCTCATCAAAGAAGCCCCACAGAGTTCTTCGATCAACTTAAAATCCATCACCGTTGGTAGAACTCAAGACCCCAACAAGACACAAGGTTCACAAAACTGGGGCAATTATCATACCACCCTTATCAGGTCCGCTCACTCCACTAGGCTTTTCACCAATACCCCAGTGGGTACCCATCAATCCACCATCCAATCCATCTCAGTTTTCATCACAGTTGGTTCAACCCATACAACAACTGGCTCAACCACCACCACTGCTACCAATGGCATTCTTTTAGAATAATCCCTATCCATTGGGGACTATTCCTGGAGGTTTTCATGATATGCCCAAGAACCCTGAGAAATTATGCCCCAAGTATATTCATGGCGAGTCAAGGAGTGCTGAAGAGCACATACAAGCTTTCAAGGATGCTTGTACTAGAGCTCAAATAGCTACCATGATGTAGTTTGTAGGCTATTTCCTTACTCCTTGGGGGACATGGCATACAATTGGTACCTTAATCTTCCTCAAGGCTCCATTCTGACCTGGACACATTTGGAAAATGCCTTTATCAATCAGTTCAAGGTTTATGTGGACCCAACTCTTTTATATCATCAATTTGCCACCATCAGGAAAGAGCCATGTGAATCCTTGCCCCTGTTCAATACCATATTCTAGCGAATGTATAGGAGATTGCAAGATCCCTATCTAGTCACTGAGAATAGTGTCATCCAAGCTTACTTTGGAGTTATAGATCCCCTGCTTGGCTTGTTCTTGCAAAGGACTTATCAACCAGCTGATATTGATTCTCTATCCAAAGTCTATCATCTAGCTATCAAGCTGCAGTAGCAAATCAGTTCTCAACAAGCAGGCCTAGGAGGAGGTTTCCCTTCAATAGGATATCAGATGCATAGCCTGACTCCTCTATTCAGTACTGTTCCAAGAATGTCTCCTTCCCACTATGGGCCTATATCTAAATTGCAAACTCAGCCTCCTGTCCCATTCTTTGCTACTGGAACTTCTTATCCCTTTCAACAATCACAACTTCCTCAAAGTTCCCATGGTCATCAGAACCAAATTGGAACACCAAATCATGGTGGTCAGCCACCTGCTGCTAAGAATGTGGAGAGTGAGAAGACAGTCCAGCTTAATAATGAGGTAGAAACCTTGAAGAAAACGTTGTCCCAAGTCACCAATGACATGGCTCAGCTTCGATTGAACCCCTCCCAAAAAAATCAAGGTAGCTATCAGAATGATAATAATTACAACCAAAGGGGTTATTAGGGCCAAAAATCCTCTAATCAAGGGTACTAAAACCAAAACAGAGGGTATAACCAAAGGCCAAACAACAATAGGCAATGGAATACAGGGCCCAATAATGGGGGAGTCTCTCATAACTATCAAGCAAATGAGGAAAGAACATACACTGCAAATGTGGCTGACCTCAATTTCATGACCAATTGGTGCAGGTTGCATGATACTACGACCCATTCTAAGGTAAACTGCCCTCAAATGGAGAAAGTTGTCAAGATGGCACACGAAGATGCCCATACATTCCAGGGGAATTCAAACAAAGGAGGTGACTCAATGGATACTGCAATGGCTTACGACCTCTTTGAAGAAGAGCCCTCATTCCCAAGGTAAGAGGAGAATGAACCAGAGGAAGATTCATATGATGCCCAAGCCTTTCAGTGAAAAGGAGGACACTTCCTGAGAAATCAAAGTAAGGGGCCATTCACTACATCATTGCCACCTAATCACATGGTGCCTCCAAATCAAGGTGCTGATAATAATCCTCCTCCACCAAAGGGCCCACCTGACTTCCATAGTAAGGGTAATTCCTCTGCCATTTTCAAAAGTAATTCAAGTTATAATATAGAATTTGATGTTGTTTTTGAGATGCAGAGACAGGAAACTTCTTTGTCATTCTTTGACATCTTAAAGTGGTGCCCCGCTCAAAGGGAGATAGTGTTGAAAGCTTTAGAACGAGCTGATAAATCGAAAGGAAAAAGAAAGGTTGCACCTACTGCAGACAGGAATGCAGCCTTGTACAAAAATAAGGTAGGTACCCCACCGTTTCTCCTGAGTTTAAGAATTTGTGGGAAGAATCTACATAATTGTTTGTTGGATTCAGGGGCCTTAGGCAATGTCATGCCATATTCTATATGTAAGAAATTGGGGTTGGACCCTGTCCAAACTAACAAGAAGGTCATCCAACTTGACAAAACATAAGTTAACGTAGTTGAGGAATTAAGAAACATACATGTGCAAGTAGGATCAGACCCTAGGATCCTAACCAACATAGATATTCAAGTGGCAGACATTCCTGAGACTTATGGTATGCTACTAAGCAAAGATTTGATGAAGACTCTAGGGGGGTATCTTTCCCTTGACTTTTCACATATGTGGCTACCATGGAGAGGAATTCCTACTTAGATTAGGATTGAAAGTGAGCCCAACCTCAAGCATATCATCATGGAATATGATTTCCCCAATGAGGTAGCCTATTTCGAAACTAGGATAGGTGTTTATAAAAGAGAAGAAGCTTTAACCTTTTCTATTTTTTATCCTGAAGAACTGCCCATACAAAATCCCCCTGATCTTATGATTGATGAAAATCAGCAGGCATTAGTCAAAAAACTGCAGCAAGATCAGCTGGTCTTGGGAGAAGATGTAGATCTTTGAAGTCTCCTGCACCCTAATTGGTGCAGGGTACACTACCGAAATCACTCTGAATTAACTTGCCAACCCTGCATTGACATTTTAGATCATGTTCTCCAAGTTGAGGAAGCTAGCGCAAGTTGCCCTAAGACCATTACAGACCACTTCTCATTTGAAGTTGAAGAAGCAACAATGCTGATCAGGGATAGGATACTTCCAAAAGAAATTCCTTCCCAAATTGAATTGGCTTCAATCACATGTCTTAATCAGCATATTGATAAGGAAAAACCTCAAGGTTTGTTTGATGCTCCTTCACCCACAAATATACCAAAAAACAAGGGGTCAACCAAAGAAACAAGTGACTATCAGAAGGATAGCCATAGGTCAGATGATACAACTAAGCCAACATCAGAAAGTATACCTAAAGAAACTACAAAGCATCCTTTCCCTATACCTGATGCAAAAGATCAAGCAGCCCCAATTGTGACTCACCTAGATCAAACACCCATAACAACTTCAAAATAATCAACTCCAACCCCTAATCAACTATGGACCCTCAAGTTTGAAGGATCTAAGTCCAAAACAGGCAGTGGTGTTGGAATTGTATTAACCAGCTCGAGAGGGAAAGTTTTTTTTGCATCTTATAGGTTGTAATTTGGATGTACCAATAACGTGGGAGAATATGAGGCTCTGACACAGGGATTGATGTTTTTGCATAAGAAGAAGGTCACAGCCTTGATGGTCAAGGGAGATTCAAAAATTGTTGTCAAACAAGTGTGCAATCAATATACATGTCACAATAGAAGGCTGGCAGCTTACAGAAATCAGATATGGAACCTGATTAAGGACTTTGATGCCTTTGGGATTAGCCTAATCCCTAGAGAAGACAATCAGGTAGCTGATTCATTAGTTGTGACTGCAAGCACCCTAGAACCTATGCAAGGCTCTAACCTCAATAAATTCTCAGTGGAACTAATTTCTACCCCTACAGTTCCTGACAACATCACGAACGTTGATGATGACCAACATATTCTTGCTTTCTTAGCGAGCTCAAATATTTTTGAGGGGCAGATTATTGATGAGTCCAATAGAGATCAAGGGGATTGGAACCCTGAGGAATGTGATACAGAAGGAGTTCTTAACTTAAAGAAAAATAACATTCCTAAGGGAATGGTGACCTTGGAAATAATTTTTGACTCAGATCCAAGGGCTTGAGAGAAGATATCAGCTGAAGAAAAGGGGGGCAAATATGAAATAGTTAATCTGACCGATTCTGGCTCTTAAAGGAATGTCTACATAGGGAAGGCCTGCCTCGAAGCAATCAGGAAAGACATGTTGCCTCTATTTCACCTACAGTTAAATCAGGCGAGGTAATCAAATGTCAAATATTCAAAGGCAAGTGAGACATTCACACAAGGGCGGGGACTCTGCATCTGTTGCTAGGTCATGAGGAACTCGGTGGGAGAAGCTACCCTCGGAGTATTCGGCATGAAAAAATCATCTAAGGAGAAAGTCGGCAGGACTCTCCTATTGTTTGGCCGACTGACTATTTGATTCTTTCCATCCTGAGCAGGTTGCTGAGACCTAGTCTCTGTCATGTCGAACAAGCCTACAGAGCCTATCGCTATAACAAAGAGGGTTCGGCATGACCTCTTACCGTGTAGACTTTCCTTGGCCGATAGGCCATTCAATCGCTATTTGGCGAGACTCTCGGTGACTAATGGCTTCGAGGAGACCTACAGCGCTCAGTGAGAAGTCCCAGCGAAGGTTGAGGTCTTACCGACTTCACACGGGTTCTTTCCAGCATAAGGAGCTAGCTTCACCAGAATTTCATACCGAGGTGGAGATGTCTCCCCGAAATGAAGCAGAGCTCAGTGAAGGGTGAAAAGATTCGGCAGGAGTCTCACCGAATGTAGGAGCCTCCAAAATGAAACAAGGGCAGCGTCGGCAAAGGATATCGCCTTCGGCAGGATGTCTTGCCAAAGGATAGGTGTCATGCCGAAGAGATCAAATGAGGTGGCATCGGCGTGAGTCTCACCAAACATAGAGGTTTCGGCATAACATTTCGGGCTCGACGGGAAGTCTTAGCGACCAATCATTGTCTCACCGATGATGTGATGTCTTCGGTATGATTCTGGGTGATAGATGGAAATTTCGGCAAAGGTAAATGAAGTCGCCCAAAGGTCTTAGTGAAGGCGAAAGTTTCACCAAAAGGAAGGATGGACCCTCACAAAGATAAAAGCAGTTCGGCAGGACTCTTGCCGAAAGAACAACGGGAGCTCTTCGAGCAGACAAAAGGGATCTACAAGAGGTCTTAGAGAAGATAATGTGTCTTGGCGACAGGCATGGGTTTCGGCAAGAATTTTCCTTTGGCGTATTTCTTGCCGAAAAACAAAGGAACCACCGAGGACAAAGGAAAGGCCTTGCCAAGACTTGAGGCTTTCGCAATAGTGTCTCGGCGACTAGCGGGGGTCACGCCGATGGTCTTTCATCGAAGGAGTCATCGGCATAGCACCGGAAGCTCGGGAAGAACTATTCTTGACCGGCGGGGGTCTCAGCGGAGGAAAAGAAAGCTCAGACGGAACGAGGGTGGGTCGGCAGAATATCTTGCCGATCAAGCAAGCTTTCTCTGAAATCAAAGTGAGCTTCGATAAAATAGGGAGACTTCGATATAGTGTCTCGGTGACAAAGGGAGATGCCGATATGACAGAGATGCTCGAAGAAGGGGATCCAACATCACCGGAAGTCTTGCTGAATGCAATGTTATCCTGCCGAAATAGGGTGCCTTTGCTAAAGAGTGGGGTCTTTCGACATAATGTTTTGGCGATAGAATTATGTCTTGCCAATGGCCTCAGTGATAATCGATATGAATTCTAAAGCCCACATAATGTCTCACCGACCATCATGTGCTGTGCTGATAGCTTCAGAGGGCCATGATCGCATCGGCAAGACACTTTTAGTGTCTTGCCGAGATGCTTTTCCATTCAAACGGATTTTTGATCAGCTGCAGGGCTCGCGTGGAGGGTGCTCGACTAATCAGAGGGATCTAAGGCGAATCGTGGCAGTCTAATTAGAATGTGGAATGCCAACTCAGGACAAACGCAACATGAATACAATATATATCTGTTCTGAGCTCGGGGGAGATTCAATGAGACTCTTCAACGAGGAACTCGGTAGCTGGACATGATGGATCAGTAGAATTAATGCTACAAAATATCAAGAGAAGGCTTCTCCAAGAGTGGTTCTTCACACTGACACCAACAACAAGGACACGCAGGCTCCAACATTAACTCGGAAAAAGATCTAAGGGAAAATCCTATCCCGAATTAGGATATTTTTTGTAAGCCCTAAGGGGCCAACGTACAGTCTGTATATAAGGCATTTTTGCCTTTTTTTTAAAATAGTTCTGATTGCACACCCTGAGGAGTTAGTGATTTTCAATCAATCCTTTCTCAGTCAATGTATGTTTTCTGTAACTCAACTAGAATCTGAATACAACACATAATTTACCTTGAAATTTCATGTTCATATTGGTATTGATTCTCGTTTTTGTATCTTTCTTTTGCACATGCAAGTCTATAACTGTGTTTTCCACATTTTTGCATTTATATCTTAAGGTCGTGAAATTGATCTTTCCTTCCCAAGGTGTATGTGTGGGCCAAACCTGTTAGGACTAAAGCATTAAATCAGAAAGAGGTTGTTCTGGGTATGTAAATCAATTGAATTCAAGATTTCAAGTGTGTGTTTTCCTATGTTCATTTCATGATTTCTCATTAATACGGTGTATCACCATAGGTTTAGATTTTCCATTTTTATGCATCTCTTCCCCTTTTCCTTTCGAAGAATCAATAGTTTAGGTGATACCCAAAGGAAGCCGGCCTTCTCTGGAGGTTCACTTCAACCATAGGTGACCCATAGCCTTGGAGTGATCCCATGTTGCTCTAGAATGCTCAGTTTCTTGTAAACTTTGCACAGGGTGCAATTCTAGGTGACAATAATTTATGGCACGCCCGGTGGGACTGGAATTTGTTTTAACTACTGGCTTGGTATGTAGCCAGTGAATTATCAGGCTTTATAGAAGTCCTTTTGGCATACTTGGTGACTCCACAAAGAGGAAAGAACTCCATAAATCCACGCCTTCTTCAATTTATGAGAAAAGTTCAGACTAGAGGCAGCTCAGGTTCATTTGAATATTTGCAGCTGTCACCACCAAGAAGGAAAGGCAGAGCAGTAGAGAAGAGAGGAGCAACAGCTATCTATTCTAAAAGAACCCAGTCCACTCCTCCATCTGTAATATCACACATTGTTATCTCATCCTTAGCTTCATCTAGAATACCGGTACAACAACATCAGATACCTTCAATGGCCGCTCCAAGGAATCAACCCTTTGTTGCTTTCAATGGAGGGAGTCCTTTGAACTTGGCACAAAACAATGATATTCCAATGGCAGCCTTGAAGAGTCTGCCAATTTTCATGGGAGAAGATCAAACTACTCCCATTGAACATTTAAGAGATGTGGCTTCGTTATGCAGAGTTCACCACATAACCGAAGAGGACGTTGCAGTGAGATTGCTAGCTGCTTCACTGAAAGGAAGAGGCAGTGGTACAGAAGCCTACCAGTCAGTTCAGTTGCAACTTGGGACGACTTTGGAGAAAAATTGCATAAGCAATTCCAAGACAGGTCTAAGAACTTGTCTCTATTGGAGCAACTGACTGTAATTAAGAGGGCTCCGCAAGAGCAGATGAACGACTTCAACTTCAGATTTCAAAGAACTTGGGATAGAATCCCTACAATGGTGAGGCCACCTCCAGAGCATGCATTCCTATAATTTTTGAGAGCTTTGAACAACGATATAGCTGTCATGATATAGTCAATGGGAGGAGTGTCTTTACTAGATGCCTTTGAAATAGCTATCAGAGCTGAAAATAGCTTAATACAAGCTGGAAAGCTTTCTCCCAGGCCACCAATGCCGATATTTCTAGAAATTCATGCAAACATCCCTTTGCAAATACCTCCTTTCACACCTTTACTAGCTCTACCAACGCTACCAGCTGTTGTTCCAACTGTTGAAAAGCAAGAAAGCGTTGCTTCAAGCTCATCAAATAAATTACAAGAGATCAAAAGTCTTTTACAGACTTTTGGCAACAAGTTGGTGAACTTGGAAAAGCAACAGACCTATTCTAGGCCTTATCAACAGCAAAATCAGGCCTCAAGTCAGCCTTTTCAAGGTCAGCAGTAACAATTCCAAGGGAATAGACAGCAGTATCAGGGAAATTATCAGGGCCCAAGATAGAGTGTGAACACAAGGCCTTTTCAGGCCTATGCTCCAGCACCTGTTAGCACAGTCAGGGACCTAGTTCCCGCTCAAAACAACTTAGCAGCTGATTATGAGTGGTGCTATCCTTGTAACAAAACTCATAATCAAGCCACTTGTTCAAATGGACTCATCAATCAATCACTGATGGTACAAAATGCTTTAGGTCCGCAATAGAGTGCATGTAATGATGCATCTTCTCAACATCAGGACCAATTCAACAATGATACAACCCTGCTTAATTGGCAAGGTCAAGAATTCAGTGGGTTGAATGAGGATAGCTCTCCAGTTGTAGCCAATACCAGAGCAAAGAAGAGAGCATTTGAGCTTGATCAAGTAGCATACAAAGGAAGGGTGGCAGTTGTGGAACCATCTACCTCTCGAGTGACTAATGGTTGGCAAAGAGATTAGCAATTCCCAGACAAGGAGCAACCACACTTACAAGCTGATCATACTGGCATAAAGGTACACAATAAAAATCCAACTGCACCTTTTAACATTCTTGATAGCATGAGAAGGACAAATGTAACCATGTCTATGTGGGATTCTTTAGTCATCCCCATTCAAAAGGATATGTTACAATCAGCCCTATCAAGTTTGAAAATGTCTGATGAATCTGAGCCCCCAATAGGTCAGGTTAGAGCCATGTTAACAAATGATTCTCAGGGAAATGGTCAGCAGCCTTGCATAGAAAATGAAAAAAGAGTTAAAACACCTCCTTTCTACGTGTCAATAATTATTGGGGATAAATTAGTCCATAACTGTATGGTAGATAGTGGAGCTAGCAGATCCGTCATGCCAAAACAGATTGCTGACAACTTGGACTAAAATACTAGCCTTTGGAGAAGGGAGTGATCCAATTGGATGGCACTTCAGTTAATACTTTGGGTATCATCAAAGATCTAAGTCTCACTTTGCATGCTTGTCCAAATTTTTCAGTCCCTCAAGACATATGTGTCATAGACCTTCCACCTTTCTTTTCCTTGTGTTTATCTAGAGACTTTACAGCCAAGATAGGTGGTTATGTGTCAGCCGATTGGTCACATATGCTATTCAGAACAAGATATGGAACCAAGGTTACCATCAAGTCTGAAAGATTGGCCAAATACCACATTGAGCCATATAACCCAAGCCCCATCAATGTTGCTCCTTCTACTGCAAATGTAAATTGTGTTGTTTTTACTGACAATGAACGAGCTGCTACTCAAGAACTCCAATCAGAAGTTGTTCCTGACATGCTGCTACATGAATGGGCGGTTGAAAATGTATCGGATAGTCCTGGAGACCTCATTCAAGATGCTAGTATGGGAAACTATGTCATTCTTGAGCCTGATACAGAGATTCCAAACTTGGAGAAGGATGCAGATCATTTATTGCAGCCCCTTAATGGACTTTGGGAGATGTTCTTTGATGGTTCTAGAAGTAAAAATGGAGTAGGAGGAGGTGCAATGTTGATTTCTCCACAAGGTAATAATTATTACTCTGCATTCCATTTTGCTTTTGCGTACTCCAATAACACTGCTGAATATGAAGGCCTTGTTCAAGGTCTAGAGTGGGCAAGAAAGAGAGGAATAACCAACTCGAAAAGCCATGGGGACAGCGAATTAATTGTTAATCAAGTAAGGGGCCTGAATGTTGCTAAAAATGACACATTAAAGTCCTATAGAAACAGAGTGTGGAACATGCTCAAAGATTTTGATGCCTTTAATTTAGTGTCTATCCCAAGAAATTAGAACAAGCATGCTGATAGGCTTGCAGCCATTGGAGCACAGTTTGATATTCTAGATGACATCAGAAAGGAGAAGGTGCAACAGTATGTCAAGGATGTAGTCAGACCATCAATCCCTGACAACAACATCCACTGGAAAGTCTTTGACAGTGATGAGTAGATCCTTTCCTTCTTGCTTGAAGAAGATCAGTTCTCCATGGTGAATCAGGCAAAACTCAAGCAACAGTATGGTGATCAAGTCATACAGCTGAAGACAAACAAATTGCCCAAAGGCCTAGTTACCTTAGAATCAATTTTCAGTACTGATGATCAGCTCAAAAAGGGTAGAGTTGGCTTGCAAATCAAAGAAGAACACTATGAAGAGCTGGAGATCTTCAAAGGTAAGCTCCTTAAGATAGGAAAACTTTGTTCACCTGAAGATAGACAAGCTTTTGTTGCTTTGTGTCAAGAGTTTCATGATGTCTTTGCTTGGGAGTATTCAGATTTGAAAGGATTTGATCCCCATATCGCTCAGCATACAATTGAATTAGAGCCTAACGCCAAGCCAGTAAGACAGAAACAAAGGCCTTTGAATCCTAAACTTGAGCCTCTAATGAATAAGGAGCTAATTAAACTAGTTGAGGGAGGTATTGTCTTCCCTATCAAGTACACTTCATGGGTTTCTAATCTTGTACCGGTCAGAAAGAAAAGTGGTGAGATAAGGCTCTGTGTAGACTTCAGGGATCTTAACCAATCCTCTCTAAAGGACCACTACCCACTACCCTCCATGGAATGAATCTTACAAGAGGTTGTTGGTTCTGAAAGGTTTTCATTGCTAGATGGTTTCTCGGGATATAATTAGGTGCTGGTTAAAGAGGAAGATTAGTTTAAGACTGCTTTTACAACTAAATGGGGCACCATGGCATACAAAAGGATGCCTTTTGGTTTGTCCAATGCTGGTGCCATGTTTCAGAGAGCCATGGACATGGCATTTCAAAGTTTGATCAACAAAATCATACTGATTTACCTAGATGATATCATAGTATATTCCAAGAATGCTGATGAACATCTGTTGCATCTTAGGCAAGTGTTTGAAAAATGCAAAGAGTTTGGTATCTCCCTCAATCCAAGGAAGAGTATCTTTGCTGTCCATGAAGGGAAACTATTAGGACACATAGTGTCAAAGCAGGGAATTACTATTGACCCAGAAAGGGTCAGAGCCATACTTGAGTTGCCGCTGCTTAATCACAAGAAGGGCCTACAGAGCTTTCTGGGCCAGATCAACTTCCTAAGAAGATTCATCCCTGATGTTGCAAATCTGTTACAGCCTTTAACAACTATGTTAAAGAAAAATGTCATCTTCAGTTGGACAAAGGATGCCAAGAATATTTTTGAAAAGGTCAAGGAGGCCTTAGCAGCAGCTCCCATACTGGTAAATCCCAATTTTTTGAAAGATTTTTATTTGTATGCTTATGGGAGCACAAGTAATATCTCTGCAATATTGGTTCAAAAAAATGAAGAGAATTTAGAACAACCAATAGCTTTCTTCAACCAAGGTTTGGTCGACTATGAACAAAAATACTCCTTTGTGGAGAGGCATGTCCTTGCTGTGATCAGAAGCCTAAAGAAATTCAAGCCTTTGATTTCTCATAATAAAATCCATATTCTGGTGGCGCACTCAAGTGTGAAGGAGTTTCTGTTGAATAAGGATCTAAATGAAAAAAGATTTGGATGGGTCACCAAGGTCGTGGAGTATGACATAGATATTAAGATCGCCAAGCTGGTAAGAGGCAAAGGTCTATGTGAACACCTCGATGCGGGGTAAAACGGTGAAGGTAAACTCGAAAAGGACATTATCCTTGCCAATACAAATGAACTTCAGGATGCTCAAGATGATGTACCTATAGAGACAACCAATTGGGTCCAAGATATGACCCATTTCTTACTGACTGGTGAATGCCCATTAGGATTAAACAGAGCTAAAAGGAGATACTTCAGATTGCAGTCTATACCATATGTGATGGTAAATAATGTTCTTTTAAAAAGGATCTGAATGGTGTCCTATTAAGATGCATTCACAGTAACCAAATTGAAAAAGTGCTTCATGAGTTTCATGATGGAGCTGCAAGAGGTCACTTTGCTCCCAGAACTACTACCTGGAAGGTCATGAGAGCTGGTTACTACTGGCCCATCTTGTTCAAGGATGTGTATGCCTGGTCAAGAAAGTGCATCAAATGTGCTCTGTTTTCAGGAAAGGAAAGGCTGCCTGTTGTGCCCCTGCATCCAATTCAAGTGGAGCATCCCTTCATGAGATGGTGCATCGATTTTATTGGACCAATAAATCCACCTTCCAGTGCTGGTCACAAATGGGTACTTACAACCACTGACTATTTTACGAGGTGGGAAGAAGCGGTTGCATTAAAGGAAGCAAAGGAATCCTCAATGTTGAACTTCTATGAAGATATAATCACTAGGTTTGGAGTACCTGACTCCATCATATCTGACAATGCCCTTGCATTCACGGGTCTAAGGGTAACCGACTGGGTTGTCAAGCATGGCATTCATTTGAACACATCTTTAAATTATTACC
This sequence comes from Sequoia sempervirens, assembly GCA_007258455.2. Lineage (NCBI taxonomy): Eukaryota > Viridiplantae > Streptophyta > Pinopsida > Cupressales > Cupressaceae > Sequoia > Sequoia sempervirens. Next base: position 118,876 of record VDFB02368478.1, read on the forward strand.
CTCAAGGTAATGGCCTAGCTGAGAGCACGAACAAGAACCTCATTAGAATTATTAAAAGAACCATAGAAGACAGCCAAAGGACCTAACCCAGTAGTTTAAAGAATGCACTTTGGGAAGACAGAGTGACCCCTAAGAGGTCTATTGGCAATTCACCATGTATGTTGGTTTATGGTAAAGAGGCAAGATTTCCCCTATCTGTGGAGCTTCCTGCTCTAGACATTGTTCACTAGTTGAAGGTGCTTGAGGAACAGGACCCAATGTCTGTAAGGTATGCAAAGCTCATGGAGCTCGAAGAATCAAGGGACAGAGCAATGAAAACTTTGGAGGATCATCAGCTCCAGACAAAGAAGACATTCGACAAAAGGGCTACAGTAAAGTCTTTTAAAGAGGGAGACCTCATGCTCAGGTGGGATGTTCTTAAAAGCAGACCAAGCCGTCACACCAAGTTCGACAATATGTGGACTGGTCCATTCATTATCGAAGGTTGTAAGGAACGCAATGAATATCAACTAGCTACAATAGAAAGTGAAGTGCTTCCTATCCTAGTCAATGGGATACACCTTAAGCCCTGTTTTCAAATCTGACCGATCTATCTATTGTACATAATAGTTTAGACTTTATGTTTTCCATAAGTGTTGTTTCAGCACAGTATATATTTTCTCTTTTTGTTTCCCCTGTTTTGCCATTTTGGCCACCTATTGTGTCCTATAAATCTCAGGTAGTTGAGGCCATGTGTAAGACTAATTTTTATTTTTATTTTGAGCCTTCTAGCGACTCTGTGCCCAATGGATAAGCCTAGTCACTAGTTCTCATGTTTAGCAGGCAAACATAACGCAAAGGTCACCATAATTGTTGCCTCTATTTCACCTACAGTTAAATCAGGTGAGGTAATCAAATGTCAGATCTTCAGAGGCAAGTGAGACATTCACACAAGGGTAGGGACTCTGCATCTGTTGCTAGGTCATGAGGAACTCGGTGGGAGAAGCTACCCTCAGAGTATTTGGCATGAAAAAATCATCTAAGGAGAAATTCGGCAGGACTCTCCTATTGTCTGGCCAACTAACTGTTTGATTCTTTCCATCCTAAGCAAGTCGCTGAGATCTAGTCTCTGTCATGTCGAATGAGCCTGCATAGCCTATCGCTATAATGGAGAGGGTTTAGCATGACCTCTTACCACGTAGACTTTCCTTGGCCGATAGGCCATTCAATTGCTATTCGGTGAGACTCTCGGCGACTAATGGCTTCGGGGAGACCTACAACTCTCGATGAGAAGTCCTAGCAAAGGTCGAGGTCTTACCAACTTCACACAGGTTCTTTCCAGCATAAGGAGATAGCTTCACCAGAATGTCATACCGAGGTGGAGATGTCTCCCCGAAATGAATCAGAGCTCGGTGAAGGGCAAAAAGATTCGACAAGAGTCTCACTGAATGTAGGAGCCTCCAAAATGAAACAAGGGCAGCGTCGGCAAAGGATATCGCTTTCGACAGGATGTCTTGCCGAAGGATAGGTGTCATGCCGAAGATATCAAATGAGGTGGCATTGACGTGAGTCTCACCAAACATAGAGGTTTCGGCATAACATTTCAGGCTCGATGGGAAGTCTTAGCGGCCAATCATTGTCTCACCGATGATGTGATGTCTTCGGTATGATTCTGGGTGACAGATGGACATTTCGGAAAAGGTAAATGAAGTCACCCAGAGGTCTTAGCGAAGGCGAAAGTCTCACCGAAAGGAAGGATGGACCCTCACAAAGAAAAAAGCGGTTCGGCAGGACTCTTACTGAAAGTAAAATGGGAGCTCTTCGGGCAGAAAAAAGGGGTCTACAAGAGGTCTTAGCGAAGATAATGTGTCTTGGCGACAGGCACGGGTTTCGAAAAGAATTTTCCTTTGGCATATGTCTTGCTGAAAAACAAAGGAACCACCAAGGACAGAGGAAAGGCCTCACCAAGACTTGAGGCTTTCGCAATAGTGTCTCGACGACTGACGGGGGTAACGCCGATGGTTTTTCATCGAAGGAGTCATCGGAATAGCACAGGAAGCTCGGGAAGAACTATTCCCGACCGGCAGGGGTCTCAGCGAAGGAAAAGAAAACTCAGACGGAACGAGGGTGGGTCGGCAGAATATCTTGCCGACCAAGCAAGCTTTCTCCGAACTCAAAGTGAGCTTTGGTAAAACAGGGAGACTTCGCTATAGAGTCTTGGCAACAAAGGGAGATTCCGATATGACGGAGACGCTCGAAGAAGGGGATCCAACATCGTCGGAAGTCTTGCTGAATGCAGTGTTATCCCGCCGAAATAGGGTGCCTTCACTAAATAGTGGGGTCTTTCGACATAATGTTTTGGCGATAGAATTATGTCTTGTCGATGGCCTCAGTGATAATTGATATGAATTCTAAAGCCACCATAATGTCTCACTGACCATCATGTGTTGTGTTGATAGCTTCAGAGGGCTATGATTGCATCGGCGAGACACTTTTAGTGTCTTGACAAGATGCTTTTCCATTCAAAGGGATTTTTGACCAGCTGCAGGGCTCGTGTGGAGGGTGCTCGACTAATCAGAGGGATCTAAGGTGAATCGTGGCAGTCTGATCAGAACATGGAATGCCAACTCAGGACGAACGCAACATGAATACAATATATATCTATTTTGAGCTCGGGGGAGATTCAATGTGGCTCTTCAACGAGGGACTCGGTAGCTGGACACAATGGATCAAAAGAATTAATGCTATAAAAGATCAGGAAAAGGCTTCTCCAAGAGCGGTTCTTCACACCGACACCAACAACAGGGACACGCAGGCTCCAGCATTAACTCAAAAAAAGATCTAAGGGAAAATCCTATCCCGAATTAGGATATTTTTTGTAAGCCCTAAGGGGCCAACGTACAGTCTGTATATAAGGCATTTTTTCCTTTTTTTAAATAGTTCTGATTGCACACCCTGAGGAGTTAGTGATTTTCAATCAATCCTTTCTCAGTCAATGTATGTTTTCTGTAACTTAACTGGAATCCGAATACAACACAAAATTTACCTTGAAAGTTCATGTTCATATTGGTATTGATTCTCGTTTATGTATCTTTCTTTTGCACATGCAAGTCTATAACTGTGTTTTTCACATTTCTGCATTTATATCTTATGGTCATGAAATTGATCTTTCCTTCCCAAGGTGTATGTGTGGGCCAAACCTGTTAGGACTAAAGCATTAAATCAGAAAGAGGTTGTTCTGGGTATGTAAATCAATTGAATTCAAGCTTTCAAGTGTGTGTTTTCTTGTGTTCATTTCATGATTTCTCATTAATACAGTGTATCACCATAGGTTTAGATTTTCCATTTTTATGCATCTCTTCCCCTTTTCCTTTCGAAGAATCAATATTTTAGGTGATACCCAAAGGAAGACGGCCTTCTCCAGAGGTTCACTTCAACCATAGGTGACCCACAGCCTTGGAGTGATCCCATGTTGCTCTAGAATGCTCAGTTTCTTGTAAACTTTGCATAGGGTGCAATTCTAGGTGACAACAAGACATATTGAAGGCACTTAAGAAAGATATTTCTACAATTGCTTGGGGATATGAAGACTTAAAGACATTTGATGCTACTATAATGATTCATACTATTCCCCTAAAGCCCAAAGCTAAACCCTTTCAACAAAAATAGCGCCCTATCAACGCTTTGATTAAGCCATTGATCCTTAAGGAAGTCCAAAAGCTGCTCTCTGCAAGGATAATCTTCCCTGTCCACCATTCAACTTGGGTGGCTAACTTAGTCCCAGTTCACAAGAAGAAAGGGGAGATTAGGCTGTGTGTCGACTTCAGAAATCTTAACAGAGCTTCAGAGAAAGATAACTATCCACTTCCTTCACTAGATGAGGTCTTGCAAACTGTCAATGGATCTCAAATGATATCATTCCTGGACGATTACTCTGGATATAATCAGGTAATGGTCGATTGTGAAGACAAGATGAAGACCACCTTCACTACAAAGTGGGGAACATTCGCGTATAGGAGGATGCCATTCGGTCTGATAAATGCTGGAGCGACTTTCCAGCGTGCCATGGATATAGCTTTCAAAGACATAATCGATAAGTGCATCATTCTCTATATGGATGACCTGACAGTGTTTTCCAAGGACCAATTGAATCATGCTACAGATTTAGCTAAAGTCCTTCAGAGGTGTATCCAATATGGAGTCTCATTGAATCCAAAAAAATGTGTGTTCGAGGTTTCTGAAGGGAAACTGCTGGGACACATAATTTCTAAAAGAGGGATTTCAATCGACCCAGATCGAGTCGAATCCATTATGAAGATCACCCAGCCAGGAAGCAAGAAAGAAATGAGGTCTTTCTTTGGGAAGATCAATTTCGTGAGAAAATTCATTACAGGCTTTGCTGAAATCATGAAGCCACTCAATGAGATGATGAAGAAAGACGCCAAGATAGAGTGGACTGAGGAAGCAAAGGCCACATTCTCACAAGTCAAGCGATCCATCTCAGAAGCACCCGTGCTCACCAGCCCTGACTATCTTAGACCGTTTTACATCTATTCTTTTTCCTCTGAGCATTCATGCGCGGCTATTTTAACTCAACGAAAAGGAGAGGCTGAGGAAAGGCCGATTGCATTCATGAGCTCTCCATTCAAAAACACCGAAATCAAATATCCACCTTTGGAGAAGCAAGCTTTCGCGTTGGTTCGAGCTGTCAAGAAGTTCTGGAATTACATCCTCCGGAGCCAAGTCATCGCAGTAGTTTCTGACACGGCTGTGAAATCCCTACTCATGCAAAGTGAGCTGGGAGAAAGGAGGGGCAAATGGATGGCCATCCTACAGGAATTCGACCTGGAGATACACCCTATGAAGCTAGTTAGGGGCACGGGCTTATCTCAGTCCATGGTGAATGCTGGCGACAGCATCATCTGTCAGCAATACATGACCCAGACTTTCTCTAACGACCCCTGGTATGCTGATATCATTTGCTTTATGCTCAACAATCAATGTCCAGGAGAAATGAATGCCACTGAAAGGAGAGCCCTAAGACTGAAGAGTTCTCATTACATGCTCAAAGGAGGGTTTCTATACAAGAGGAATTTCGAAGGAGTATACCTGAGATGCCTTAATCATCAAGAGGCTAAACATGTGATATCAAAATTTCATGGGAAACATGGCACAGGTCATGGTTCTGCAGATTCATTGGCACACCAAATCCTCCGATCTGGTTATTATTGGCCCTGTATATTCAAAGATTCCCATCAGCATGTGAGGACATGTCGCATCTGTCAAATTTCTACACCAAGGGAACGCCATTCAGCCATGCCTTTGCAGCTCGTCTACGAGGTAAGGCCATTTGCCCAGTGGGCACTAGATTTTATTGGGGTGATTAACCCAAATTCTTCTGCAGGGCACAAGTTTATCTTGACTGCTACTGATTATTGCACAAGATGGACAGAGGTTATACCCTATAAGAATAGCACCACAGAGGTAGTGACCAAGTTCCTCACCGAGTGCATCACTACAAGGTTTGGGGTACCCTTCGCTCTGGTATGTGACAACGACTCTGTTATTTTCTTCTACTGAGTTTATTTCCTGGGCATATGATCACAAGATTGTCTTAAAGTATTCTTCAAATTATTACCCACAAGGAAATAGAGTTGCAGAGTCAACCAATAAAAACCTCTTAGGGGTAATTAAGAAACTATTAGAGCATAACCCTAGAGACTGGCATACCCAGTTGAGATTTGCATTATGGGCAGACAGGACTAGGATCAAGGCTGCTTTGAACACCTCACCGTTCAAGCTGGTATATGGCCAAGAGCCTATCTTTCCTATCCATCTGCAAATACCTATCCTTGAATTCATGCAGAAATTCTACTCTAGTGACAATAGGATATAATTCAGACTAGCTACTCTATTGAAATTAGAAGAACAAAGAGATGCCGCATTGCAACAATTCTCTAGACACCAGGCTATTGTCAAACGTTGGTTTGACAAAAGAGCTAAAATTAAAGCTTTTAGGATATCAAATCTTGTGTTGCTTTGGGATAAATCTAGTGAAAAGAAGGGCAACCACCAGAAATTTGACAAACTCTGGCTAGGTCTTTATCAGATTGTTGAGATCCTAGGAGAAAACGCTTTCAGATTGAGTACTCTAACTGGAGAACCTGTCCCATTACCTGTTAATGGACAGTTTCTTAAACACTATTTTGAATCATGAAGTTGGCAATTTGCTGGGTGATGCATTTGTATAAATAATTTCTGCTTGTAAATAGTCTTTGTGTGAATAATCTGCTGCTGCTCTTTGTGTAAATAATTTGCTCTTTGTCTGTAAATAGTTTTTTGTTTGTTGGTCCCTCTGTCCTTTTGTCTTGCTGTTTTTTTTTCCCTTTGTTTTTGTTCTTTGGGGGTTTATCTGTTTCTCTCCATCTTGGAATGGTGGTTGATTATTTGGAGCATACTTTGGTCACTAGGAGAGAAGTGTTTTAGGTATTTTCAAGCTTTTTGATTGGGTGGTTTTGTCCTAAACTCTTCGTTTCATGCTTGTTTCCAATGAGAGTTGTGAGAGTTTTGAAGACAAGGTGCAAAGTAAGTAACCTTCATTAGCCCCTCTGAATCTTTCACAAATCACTAAGATCATCTCCTTTGTATCGGTATATCTATCCTAGGACTATGGTGTTACAAGATTTGAGTGAAAAATCTGATTCCCAAGTGCTGTCTTGAGGTCCATGGTAGTTTTCAACCCAAATTAGATGTTAAGCATCTGACATATTGAAAAAGAACTAAATGAAATATCTGAAACTCTATGAGAAAACAAAAAAAAAGAGAAAGAGAAAAGAAAAGAATTATCTAAAGAAAAAGGGGAATTCAATATGAATGGGTGATTCCAGTATCTCTACCGGGACTATGGATGCCTAACTAGCAGTAGAGCAATGTTGTGAGGAAACTAGAGGTATCTTCGTCGGGGCTATAGACGCCTGACTGGCAGCGGAGCAATGCCACGGATATCATTGCACAACGGCTAAAAGGAATCAACTCATGTAGCTCAAATCTTGCACATTGTTGTTCGAAAGATAGGGAAAACTTTATGAAAGAATGATACACTATCAAGCACACACATAGATTCAAGGCTAGTTACTGTTGGCTTACATTTGAGATTTTAGCTCAACCTTGCTTGTTAAAACTCACCCAACTTGAGTTGTGATATTCATGAACCAAGAGTTCTGGGTAGCTGAATCCTTCAGCTTCTTGAAAATGGTTAAACCATTTTCCCAGCCGAGTCACCATTTGTTATGCCTTGCATAACCACCCCATTTTGTTCTGAAACAAAATAGGTCCCCCCTTTCTTCTTTTGTCTTTTTTTCCTTTTTAGTTGTCTGTTTTGATCTTTGGAATTCTTTTGCTTTCCTCCTAATTTTTAATTTTGATCTATCCGATTTAATTCTGATTCTGTCTCAGCTTGAGTTGGTTTTCTTCTTGCTGAAAATTCAATGAAATAATTATAAGCAATAGGATAGTTTGTTCTGATATATTTTATATCCATTGGGGGCTAATGGAAGCCTTTGTTTTATAGGATCAAAACACACACATGATGATATTTCTTAGGGGGAGCTTAATTGGAAAGCATTCCTCAATCCAGTTGGTCATGAAAACTCAGCTAAGGAAAAAGTCGGCAAGACTTTCCTAACCTCTCACCAACTAGTGGCTTGGCTCTCTTTGCTAAGGATCCAAAGGAGGTATTAGAACTGCACAATTTTGATGACATTCCATATTGTCCATACTTGCAAAGTTTCCAGAAAAGTCCCACCATGAGCATATTTTCCCCATATCTGGCCCTGTGGCACTCTAGATTCCATCAAGTCTGGATACTCCACATTACAGGTCATATCGCCATGAGATCATCAAATTCTCCCCGACTTATAATGCATTTTGCTAAGTATGTGTCTCTGTTGCCTGTCGGCAAGACCTCAGGGATGTCACGGCGACTAGAGTTCACATGCAGTTGCCTATCGGCAACACATCATTCAGAGTCCCGGCGACTATCAGCTTCCCATTGGCATAGAATTTTCTTTCAGGGAAAGGTCTCGGCGAGATCTTCGTGTCTCACCGACCGGCGGCAGAGGGATCTATACATCGGCAAAGGGTTTTCTCTTCACCAAGAAGTCTTGGCGAATTCATAAAGTCTCATCGACTATCGCACAGCGAACAAACACTTCAGCGGGAGTCATCTTCTTCGACATATGGTCTTGGCGAAATCTTCGGGTCTTGCCGACTGGTGGTAAAAAAAAAAAATTCCACATCGGGGAGAAATATTTTCTTCGGTGTGATGTCTCAGCGAACCCGCGATGTCTCACTAACAAGGCTTCAAAAGGGGATTCTATAGGTGGTCTTTGGTGAGAGAATCAATATGTCACAGCGACTAAAGCTTTCGCCGAGACATGGGATTTCTATAGGACATCTCCCCGATGACAGAGATAACACATATTGGCATGAAGATTTGACCTTGCCATAGAGTCTCGGTGAATTTTTGGTCTCTCACCGACTAATGCAGACAAACATACATCAGGGAGAGTGGTTCACCTTTGGCGTGATGTCTGGCCGAAGTGCTAAAGCCCTTGGTGACACAGAAGTGAGTCGTTAGCAATCTTTCTAATAGGGAAGGGTCCCACCAGGGGTCTAAGGTCAGTGATAATTTTGCCTTCGGCAGGGGGTCTGGCCGATTGGCATGGGTCTCGCCGAAGGGAGTTGCATTCGGCGAAAGATAAAACCTTCGGCATAATGTCTGGCTGAATACGTGAGGTCTTAGCGACCGAGCGATGTCTTCCCGAAACGATAGGAGATCACCAAAAGATAATTAACCCTCTCGGCGAGAAGTCTCACCGACATGAGGTCACACCGAAAAAGGCCGAGCTCGAGGAAACTGAAGGAACTCGGGGAAACTTTGAACGAATGGAACGAGTTCGGTAAGATGTCTTGCCGACCCGATGATGTCTCCCTGACATAAAGAAATGGGCTCGCCGACAGAACGAGGACTTCGCCATGTGGTCTTGTTGATATGCTAAAGTCTTGCCGATAGCGGTGGGTTCACAAATGAAAAAGAGATATCGGTATAACTGAGGGGAGCTTGCCATGACCTTGTGCCGACTAAAAAGTCTTGTCGAAAGTGAAACAGATTCTAAGCCAGAGAGAGGGATATCATCACTGTGATGTCCTACCGACGAGCGGCTATCTTGCTGATGTTCTTTTGAGCTCGATATGACTCCCACGGCTCACCAAAATGTCTCACCAACTGCCCCATGCTACCCCCATGACTACTGAAGGATGGGATTGCATCGGGGAGACACCGATGGTGTCTCACCGACATGCAATGTTGTTCGTACCACTTTTGACCACCTGAAAGCTTGCATGGCATATGCCCGACCAATCAGAGGAAGCCAAAGAGTGATTCATTGGTCCCTTTGATTGATTGACTATTCCTGGGAAAGAAGGCCAATAGAGTGCAGACCAGATGGACTCCTTCTGAGAACAGATGGCAATGGATCGACTCAGGAAAAATGCAAAGATCTACAGAGAGGCCCGATGGTGCTTCCAAAAGTGGTCAATGTACAGAGAGGTCTAGAACATAAAGAAGGGAAGTCGAAGGGAAGGAAGGATCTGTGAGTCACAAGAACAGCTGTAGTGACTACTGGCAGGGAGGTAGATCAGTATTGATGGAGATATTTTGAGCATTCAAGGCAACTCCAACAGAGTTCGAAGGTGGACATGAAGACATAAGAGTTAATGTTGTAGCTACCAAAAGGATCTAAAAGGCTTCTCCTGAGGATAGAAATCCTTCATTAGCATGGACAGCAGGGCTTCACATTGAATGCAACTTGGACCCTCCTCAAAAAGATCCAAGAGCCCACTCTTTTGCAATCAGGAGATATTTTTGAAAACCCTAATACGGGGACAACACATTCTTTGGGGACATTCTATATATAAGGAATTCTTGCCTCTTTGTAAAGGTTGGAACTTCTACAGTTAGAAAATCTAGGAATTAGTAAGTTAACAGAAGGAGATAGAGTGGCTTCCTGATTCTTTGTAATAGGAGTTTCTTTTGTCTTCTTGATTAGGATTTAGATTCAGATTCAGAATAGACTAATGTGCCTTTCAGTTTCCTTACTGTAAATGAAAACAATCTGAAATCACAAATTATCTATACACTGGTGATTGTGCCAGCTTTGTAAATGTTGCTTATCTGTTTCATCAACAGTAGAAGCAACCAGATTAAAATCTATTTCATGTTGTGTTTCAGAATAGTGTTTGTCTTGAATTAATCATTTGATTTGTGAAGTCTTCCTAGAATAAAAATGTTATTTTATGTTTTGTTTAAATAGATGAATTGCAATATGCTATCAAATTAGCACTAGGAATTAATACAACTGTGTGTGTTAATCACAAGTTAATCTTGTTTTTCGGTTTTAGTTTATAGTTCCTTGAAGCTAACAAGTTTGGTTAGTGTTGGATGAATCATTGTTCTTTTCTATTCCAAAACCCTGACCTATCTTTTGTTGTTTCTTTAAAACCCCTGGTTAGATTAGGTTTTAATTCATGCTTGATCTTAGAACAATCCATAAGCTTACACCAGCAGGCCCCTTGAACATTACTGTTACATTGACCACTGAAGGACATCTGCACAGTTGAGAACCAACTATAAAGACTTTGGGAGCTAAGATATCCATGTGATCATCTTTCTCTTTTAGGAGAAAAAGAGTAGCAGTATTTTGTTTGCATGTTGTGCCAAAGGCACCGTCAACAAGCGTCACGGTATCCAAGTAACAACATGTTGAAGTTTGCAACCATTTTGCACTTTGGACTCTTAAGGGATCAATCCGGTTGAACGTAGCTTAGAGTGATTCTGCATGTTTGGGTGCTAAAAAGGACCATTCCTAGCATAAACATACCTATTTGGATGCATTGGAATAGTCTGTTTGGTCACACGAGTTGTAGAAAGAAAGTTGCACCATTATGCAACTTTGCACTGCTTGCATTTGACATTTTTTCCATCAAGTGAAAACTGGAAACCACGGGAAAACCACTCTGAGATATTAAAAACCGAGAGAGGTTATTGTAGAGGGGCCCAACATGATCTCGTAGGCTCAAACAGAGATTTCGTAAGTAGCACGATTTTCGAGTAATACCCTGTCAAAGATTGTTGCCCTTTTGCACCTTGGTCCCTTAAGGGATCGAGCCAACAACTATCAAGAAATCAACTCCAACCCATAAAATAACCTCGGTCAATAGTGTATCAAGTCTCAAAACCTTCAAATATTCCAATCTTATCAAGTTTTATGGGGTTTGTGTTGCTGCCCCTATAGATTTTGATTGAAAAGGGCATGAAAAATGAGGTTTCACCCTAGGGTTTGATAAAATATTGCATGTAGAGGTTGGTTGATTTTCTTTTGAGTTTGTACAGGTGATTTTAAGAAGGTATGAAGTGGTGGCATGTTGTGGTAAGGTGTGGAACCGTTCCTTTCAATAAACCCTCCTCATACTAGCATAAAATAAGGGTTTTATGGTTTGGCATGGAGGAGTGAGTTTCTCCTGAGACAAATTGTGGATTTGAGGGTATGGATACATGAGAATTGATTCCCCAACAAGTTAAAGAGGTTTTTTAATGTTTAAAGGTATGTTCCTTTGTAAATTAGGCTTAGTTATCGCTTAATGGACTCTTAAAACCCTATTTTGACGGTTACAAACCAGTTATGATAAAATTGGGGTTATTTCCTCAAATTTGAGTTAAAAGACTTCAAAATACTTTCAAAAGTTACCTAACTCCTTGCTCTAAAGAAAAATAATCAACAATCAAATTATAAGGTGTTGTACAATCCGCACAAGCTTGAAATAAAAAAGGAAAAGTGTTGCAAATACATAAAACATCATACTTTAATTACTAATTTCTTCACTTGAATACAAGTTATGCTCTTTTTCATGCCTTTACAATGCTTTATATAGCTATTCCAATCAGTTATGAATGTTTCCACTACATCTTCCATCGACTAACTACCCTTTCTAACAAGACGACTCTTCATCTTCTATAATTTTGCAATTGTGCAACTAATGTAAGTTTTGCATTTTTACACCAAATGACAACTTTTGTGCAATATCACTTCTCTAATCACCTAATGACCTGTTTGAGACTTTGAAAACATTACATATGACCTTCACATGACCTTTTTCACATTGTTTACATTTTAAAATTCAAATTTTGCAAATTTTCCTATTGAAGGCATTTAGAGAACAAGGTGCTTTTGCTCCAAACATGAACTCCAAAATTTCAATATTTGAGTAAAACTCATCACAAGTAAATCTCAATATAATGCCTTAGGTACTCCATTCTCACAGATCTTTTACAATTTCACTCATACATTCAAGATTCTCTTTTAATGTCTACATCATAGGTGCTCATTATGAGGTTAACTTCAATTGAGTAACTTGAGATTCCCTCGCTAAGCTTCACATGCTCTTTTATAATGGCTTCAAATAAAAATTGAGATCTGTCAAGATCATCAAAATAAGGATGTTGCATTGCTTTTTTGGCTGAGATTCTCTTTGATGGCTCATAAATAATCATTTTATGCAATGAGAGACCAATCAATCTTTAGTAGTTTACTTACAAATATGCAAAGTAAAAGAAGAAAAAGAAAGAGCATCCAAAATGGAAATGAAATGAAAATAGATGGAAGGCACTTACAGATAGGCATTCCAGTCTCTCAACTTAGTCACTCCTGGTCATACATCTTCACTGGGAGTTCCAAAATACCTATTGCACACAACACCTCTCATGAATAGAATAACGTGAAATTGGAGATGCTCTTATTTTGTCTACATCATAGGTGCTCATGATAAGGTTAACTTCAAATGAATAAATTGAATTTCCCTCACCAAGATTTGCACGCACTTTTGTAATGGCTTAAAATCATAATTGAGATTTGTCAAGATCATCAGAATAAGAATGTTGCATTGCTTTTCTGGCTGAGATTTGTCAAGATCATCAAAATAAGGATGTTGCATCAAACAAATTAATGTGCATACAAGTATAAATTAATAATAACTGATATGCATAATTACAAATTAATCCAATGAACCATCTGGGTCTACTCTACTCTTTTTTGTGTCAAGTATTTCCTCATGGTCAGACTCACAGACCTTCCACAAGACCTTGTTCAAAGGTCTACCCCCATATTTGGTCAAATAGACATTGGATGCCATGACAAGGTTCGATTAATGAATAATCTTACGATGCATGTCAAAGTCTTGAAATAGCCAATGTTTAACACTCTTATGTGGGTACCTTCTAAGCCATGTTCCAGTAACAACAACTGATCCTATAGGGTATTTGATGTTTTCTCCATCTATCACTAAGGCCTCCAATTTATTTTTAGCCTCAACACAATGACATGGGTAATAGTTTGTTCCCTCTTTGTTGTATTCATCTACAATAACTGCATAAACATGTCCTACATTGATATGTGCAGCAAATCTCTTGAAATTAGTCAACATTATGAATACAATACAAAGTAAGATAACAATATAGAATTTCAAAAAGTAAGCAAGTAGATATATTACCTAGTTGAACTAGATCTGATATGTGGTCAAAGTCGACTGATGATTCCATTTGCGTTAGTTCCAATGTCATTGAAGGGCGATACGTGTGAAGTGGGCTAAGATAACTTGTCAACCATTTGTCAACCCACTTCCCTGACTCACAATCACTCCAAGCTTGCATTGTACATGAACAAAAAAAGCATGCCATCTTTCGTGTATCGATACTCCATGAACCTACATTTGAGCTAAGGAAAGAGTGTAACTCACGCGATCCTATTTGTGTAAAATAATCTTCATATGGTGCAATGTTAGTATCATCCATCAACCAAAAAAATATACGAACTGAAGATGTACCTTCCTTACCTGGACCCATCGAAGCATTACACCACTCGATGATTGATCTTGCATCTGTCAACTTTGCACTGTCCTTATACTTTAACTCTTCTCGTGCTATTTCTTTTTTCATGCATGCTCCTGCACCATCATGCTCCCCCTTTCTATGTCTAGCCTCACAAAAGTTCCACATATGTTGTACACCTGTAATGACATGCATCCTGCTCAACCAGTAGAACATGTGCGAGTTATTGAACTATGCTACATAGTTATTCGACCATATTATATCTATATGCTATGCCCCTCTAAGCCAAATCACTATAGAACATCTGGCAGAAACCTTGCACAAACTCTAAAGAATGTGTGTGATCATCACTAATATAAAAGTGATACTCCCTCAATACCTTCCTTTGGTCCTCTATACTATCAGTTGCATGAATGAATGTTATTTGCACAAATATCGAAACCTGTGTGGAGTTGTAATACTGTGATTGCACCTCATGTTGTGACTATAGAGTGTAGTTCTCTTCAAAGTCAACCACTAATACTATGTTTCCAACTAGAAAGGTGTCCTTGCATAACTTGAATTGTGTGTCCAACCATCGGGCTCTATGGCTATGCCTTGCATACTCATACACTATATTGACATGAAACATGGACATAAACTGATAGACTAGAATTTTTTGAATAACCAAATCACACCTTTTTGCTTGAGACCCATCTTTTGCAATGTATGCCACAGTTTTATACTTCCCGAACTCTACTAGTTTTTGTCCCACCTCATCTATGCTTTCCATATGTTGACATACTGGCATACGCTATAAACTACTGCAACGCTCGCATGAACCATCCAAGCATGTTATCCTGTAGAATATTTGGCCATCCTCTATTTCACATAATTTTTTTGATAAGAACTCTCTTGAAGATTTTGGTGGTACTTCTATGCCAGATTCCTGCAAAACATCGTTAGTATGCAAATCCAAACATATAGAACAATAAACATCATAATGGTTAGAGAATTAAATATGTAGTCTACAACAACAAGTAGTTTGTGTGTGATTTATCTTGACATAAAAAGGTTTAAGCATTTCAAAAAATCTTTGAAAAATACTAAGTTGAGGATAATCCTTTTGAAATTTACGAAAAAATTGGGTTTGAGTCGTATCCAAAAAATGCTTTGAATGTGGCTCACGGTTCCAACTATCGATTCTCCTTCTTAACACATCCCTTTGATTCAGAGATGGCCTTGTGTTATTCTTCCAATAATCTTCAATTAGTGTTCTCAATACTTCAACAATTTTTTTATCTTTTTGTGGCAGTCTCCGCGAGAATGCCCATAATCCATTTGAATTGGTGTCATCAATTATTTGCCATCTTTGAACGGCTTTTGATAAAGTTTTTCTACTAATTCTCATTTGTTCACTCATATTTCTAATGAGATGATCTCTCTTTGTTTGACTACTTACCAAATTCGATGTAATGACATTTTGGGTGACATTACTATCCTTTGAGTGTGAGGTCTTACCCACACCTCATAAGCATCCATTAGATTCTTCACAATAGTGTTTTCAGTTGATGCATTTGATGTTCTCAACCCAAGAGTCTTCATGATGTTTCTATACTTTATACCCCGCATCATTTCAACAAATAGTTGACATCTTGTGGTCTCATTTAGCCTTTCAAAGAAGAAATTCCAAATCTTATCAGCATACCTTTTATAAGAGAGTGTTGAAATCTTACCTTCCATGTGTTGCAAAATATCCTCATCAATATTAATCAAATAGTTTGGCTTTCTATGCAAAATTCTAGGTGGTGTTCTCCTAGGTACATACATCTCAACATTAGGAATTTCATCAATATTTAATTGAGGTGGGCTATATTGCATACCTTCAATCGAGGGTGGAGTAGAAGCCATACCTTGAAGTTCACGTGGGGATGATGGCATACCTTCTTCGTAAAATCCGAGTGATGATGTACTCTCAACTTGAGATGCGGTGGATAGTGTCCAACCATATTCACTTGCAGTAGATGGTGTCCCTCCATATTCACTTGGGGTAGATGGTGTCCCTCCATATTCGCTTGTGCTTAATGGTGTCCCTTCGTATTCACTTGTGGTAGACAGAGTGTCTCCAACTACAGTATCTGAATCAGTCCTACCACAACACTTTTGCATTTGTGACCTTTGTGCTACCAATTCCTATTCTCTTTTTGATGGTTGAGGTTCCTCTTCAATTGGCTTGTTTTCATCAATTGTATCCAACTTATTCTTTTCATGATATGCTGCCACCCATTCTCTCTCCTTTGCTTTGAAGGTTTCATACTCTTCGCTTGTTAGTTTTTTCCTTGTTTGTTTCTTCAGCATGGAGGATAATCTTACCTGTAGCATGGTAATGAGACAAATATTAGCTCCTAAAAAATGTATCCATTCAAAGAAATGAAATATATGTCATTCAAGGCTTCATAAAAAATACTTACAATCATCATGTACAAGAGTATTTCTAGCATAGACAAAGGTGGTGCAGGGGCATGCCATGATTACAAGATAGGCTCAAAATGGAAGCATGGACAAGGCATGTGAATTAAAATTCCTTGGAAAGCTAGTTCACTCACTATCCTGCTAATGTGATAGGGTGTCCACATGGTCCTGAAGGCAGAGGAGTAAGTTTTTGAAATTGGGGTGATGCCCTAGGGAAAAATTACATTGTTTTCCTTGTGTAAATGGGGTGTTAAAGAAGGGTTTTGATGAAATTTTGAAGGAACCTTCCATGTAATGGTTGTTTGAGTTTGTGCAGGGTATTTTTCAAGTGTTGTTGATATTGGTGAGGTTTGGTAAGCCCGGTTGTCAAGACTTTCAATAAACCCTAGGTTATTTGCATGAAAGTTGAGGGTTTGGTGGTACAACATTTTAGAGGTCAAGGATCTGAGAAATAATGGTGGAATTTGTTGTTTTGTACCACAATTAGTGACTATTAGTTGAGATTTAGTGAAAACAAAGTGGTTTGGAGGTACCTCCTTTGTAAAAGAGGGCTATTTGGTGGCCTAAAAGGCAGGGAAGCCTATTGGTTTTCAATATTGTTGCAAAGAAACCTCTTGAAACCTTTTGATATGTTGTGTTAGGAGTTGAAGTGTCTCAGATGATGTTTTTTAGGTCTTTGTATGGCCTTTTGTAAAAGATATTGAGAAAAAGCAGTTTTGGAGGGCTACAAGCCTTTAGGTGTGTGTTTGGGATAAGTTGAGTGTATAGTGTTTAAGGGGTTGGTTTCTTGTTTCAGTCTGATCATTTTGAGTTGGTTGGGGTCTTCACCACCTAGTTTTCTATCATGTTGCCCCTACCTTCTCAACCCTACCCTATTGGCAAGCTAGTGGAGCATTGGCAAGCTAGCTCACGCACTAGCTTTCCAATGGGGTAGGGTTGAGAAGGTAGGGGCAACGTATGCCTCATAGAAATGGAGTCTCACGATGATTGATAAGGTAGGGGCAATGTATGCCATCTTGAGACTCCATTTCTATGAGGCATACATTGCCCCTACCTTATATATCATCATGAGACTCCATTTCTATGAGGCATACGTTGCCCCTACCTTATCAATCATCGTGAGACTCCATTTCTATGAGGCATACGTTGCCCCTACCTTCTCAACCCTACCACATTGGAAAGATAGCTCACACACTAGCTTTCCAATGTGCTAGGGTTGAGAAGGTAGGGGCCGCATATGCCTCATAGAAATAATGGCATCTTCACTTGGAACAACAAGAGAATTGGAGTGGATGCAACGTCTGAGAGACTGGACGGATTCATGGTGTCTTGCTACTAGGTGGGAGACAGATGGAATACTAGCTCTAAAATATTGGATTGGGGATGCTCAGATCATTGGACAATCAAAATATCTATGGTTTCTTTTGGTGCTTTAAAAATTCCCTCCTTTAAGTTTCATCTCATGTGGTTGTGGGACCACTCTCTTCAGGACTTGGTCTCAGATGGGTGGTTCGAAGGGCATCCCTCTCATGGCATGGCTATGTACTCTTTTTTAGAAAATTACAATATGTGAAATATAAATTCAAGAGGTGGAATATGCAATGTTTTTAGAACTTGCACTATAAAAAACAGGCAGCCCAGAACTGTTTGGATGCTAATACTCATATGATATGTGATCAGGGACTTACTTTGGAGTTGAATCAAAGGGAGGCTTTGGCTGTCAAGGAATTGGAGGAATGGGAGCTTTGAGAGGAGATATTTTGGAAATACAAATCTAGAATTGAGTGACTATAAGGAGACATGAACACTACTTTCTTTCATAACTTTGTCAAGGCAACGAGAACAGGTAATCTCATTTCATCCTTAGTGTCTTCTGGGGGGGCCAACTTTCCTCTTGGAGGGACATCTCTTAGGAAACCCGCCAGTATTTCTTTGCTCTATTTAAGGAAGATTCTCGTCCTGCCAAGGAAGAAGAAGTATCTATTTTGGAGTGTATTCCCCCCCTTGTCTCTAATGAAATGAATGGGGCTCTCATTCGCCCTATTTCACTAAAAGAGTTAGAGAATATTGTCTTTCACATGAAAAAAGGAAAAGCCCCTGGTTCAGATGGCTTCCCAGCTGAATTTTACCACGAGTTTTTGGAGGTTATAAAATGGGATCTACTGGAGGTGGTTTAGGAATCTCATAATAATAAGCAGATGCTAAAATCCATGAACTATACTTTTTTGGCCCTTATTCCTAAGAAGGAAAATGTGAATAGACTTGATCAGTTCTGACCAATTGCTTTGTGCAATGTGGTTTATAAGATTATTACAAAACTTATTGTTGAGAGACTCAAGCTTTGTCTTAGAACCATTATCTCTAATGAGCAGGGTGGCTTTGTTGCTAGCAAACTTATTCTAGATGGAATTTTGATTGCTACTAAGGCCATTCATTCCATGGCCACTTCTAAAGAGGCCATTTTTATCAAACTGGATATGGCAAAGGCTTATGACAAATTCAAATGGGATTTTTTATAGAAAGTTCTTTGGGATTTTGGATTTAACAATGAGTGGGTTAGTTGGGTTATGAGTTGTGTTTCCTCTACCTCCTCGGTCTTGGTAAATGGGGAACCTTTTGATATTTTTAGTGCCTCTAGGGGTCTTCACCAGGGAGACCCGCTTTCTCCTTATTTGTTCATTATTATGGCTGAGGGGCTTGGTAGACTCATAAAATCCAAGGTTGGCTAGGGCTTGATTCAAGGATGGAGTTGGGGTGAGAATTTTCCTCCCTATTCTCACTTGCAGTTTGTGGATGATACAAATTTGATGGGGAGGGCCAGAATTAATGAAGTTGGTGAATTCAGGAGAACTTTAAACACTTATTTGGCTGCCTCAGGACAAAAAATTAATGAGGATAAGTCTGTCATTTACTTCTTTAATACTCCTCGTCTTATTCAAAATAGGATTGCATGAATTCTTAGGTTTCCTATTGGTTCCCTTCCTTTTGTCTACCTTTGTTTTCTAATTGGTGTGGGCTCCCAGTGTAGAGAGTTTTGGTAGGAAATTGAGGACAAGTTTCAGAAGAAATTTAGCCACTGGACCTGTAGATGGCTTTCGTTAGCTAGAAGAGTTACATTGTTGAAGTCAATAGTTCATGCTCTACCTATATACAGATGTTTTGTTCAAGTGGCTCCTTCTAGTTTCGTGAAATAATTCGATGCCATCTCTTGTCACTTTCTTTGGTCTGGTAATTTCCTTTCTTCTAAGTGGATCCTTGTTAGATGGGATTTTTTTTGTAGATTGAAGCAAGAGGGGGGTCTTAGCCTTAGATCTGTTGGTTTAATGGGTCAGGCTCTTGCAGCTAAATTATATTGGAGATGATGCACTATCTAGGACCAATATTGGGCAAGAATCATCACTCACAAGTACCTCAAAGGTGTGGATAGTATAGATGTGCCTCGGTGCAACTTGTTGGGGAGGGGTTCTATGATCTAGGACACCCTCAAAAAAGGTGAAAAACTCATCAAAGAAGGTCTTTTTTGGATCTCTAATAGTGGTCTAGATGCTCAGTTGTGGCATAATTCTTGGGATAATCATCCCTCGATTATTTCTCAGTTCCCTCACTTACAACCCCTTTGTGATATTTTTGTGGCAACTAGTTGGTGTAGAGTTGTTGATTTTAAACTATTATTCTTAGGGGGCAAGTTCAAGTGACTTGTTGGAAGAGTCCTCAGAAATGTCCCCATGGTGGCACTAAAGAGGATCGTCGGGAGCTTGTAGGGATTTTAGCTGGTAGACTTTGTAACTCTCTTCAGGATAGAGATGTTCTTGCTTGGGGTCTTAACCTGAAGGGTAAATTTGTTGTTGCCTCTAGTTTCCAAGAGTTGGACAGATAGGTGCATGGAAGAGATGGTGTGCCTTGGTGGAAACAGGTTTGGAACTACTTCTCCTGGCCCAAGTAAAAAAAATTCTTTGGTTGATTGTTCAAACTAAATGTCTCACTTGGGAGAATTTAAGAAAAAGGGGTTTCCATGGCCCGTCTAGATGTGCCCTTTGTAAGAAGAGTGAAGAAAGTGTTTCTCACCTTTTCTTTCAGTGTTCTTAGGCTAGAGAGATTTGGAATTTGTGGTGGGGAACATGGAATCATGCTTGTGTTCATGCCACCTCTTTAATGGAGTTTTGGGACACCCTGGGCCATCCTCCTGCCAAATATTCTTTTCTATAGGTTTCTTGGCTTCTTGGTCCGACTTTCCTCATTTGGAACTTATGGTTGGAAAGGAATAGGTGGATCTTTTAAGATTTAGAAATGATGAGTACCCTTCTCTGGGGAAAGATTATATGCAAGCTTCAGGAAACTATTCTTTCCAAGTGTGATGTTGCAGGACAGGTGGATCCTAGTGATCTTATTGTGATAAGGACTTTGAATCTGGTTGGTAATGGAGTTGACCCCTATGCTAGAAGGATATTGAGGCAGGTTAAATAGAAACTTCATAGAGATGGAAGGTGGCTCCCTCCTCCCGAGGGAATTTTAAAAGTCAATATTGATGGGTCCTCTAGAGGGAATCCTAGATATGCAGGAATTGGTGGTGTTGGTAGGGATAGCAGGGGAGATATTATTTTCTTCTTCTCTACTTATAAGGGATGTTACTCTAATAATCTTATGGAGGCTATAGATATCATTTGTGTTATAGAAAAAGGGTGCCCTATTGGTTGGAAGAGGATTGTTTGTGAGTCAGATTCTCCAATTGTGATTAATATGTTGAATGCTCAAAATCTGGAGGAGGTTAATTGGCAATTAATAGTGGTGGTTAACTAGATTCTTAATTTGTGCTTCGTGCTTGACCATATTTATTTCTATCATATTCCACGGGAATGGAATAGAGTGGTTGATTGTCTAGAAAAGTGGGCTTCAAAGAACCCAGGTGGCTAGGATTTATAGGATTGGGGCCCCCTGAGGCCAAAGTATAAGGAGATCTTGGACAAGTTGATTATGGAAGACAAAGTTGCTTAGTTGTATCCTTTGTGGGTTTGAGGCTTCTTCTGAGTGGTTGAATGTTCTTGTTGTGGCCTTGGGCCCTTGTTTTTGTTCTCTTTGATTTGTCCTGAATAAATTTTTTACCCCTCCTTTTATCAAAAGAAGAGAAAAGAGAATTAAATAGGGAATACATGAGTGGTGGTGAAGTAGGAACAAAGATATAAGGGCTTGGAATTACTTGATTGGTTATTGCAGAGGAAAAAGGTATTTATATGTTCTTCGTTTCAATGTCAAATTGGAACGAAAGTGATTCAAAAATGTATCATGCAGTAATTTATGAGAAAGGTTATGTTATTTGTTATTGCTAATAATTTTCAAACCTTCAATTGTTTTGTTTGAAAAACATAGGAGAAAATTGATGATATTGAGTCTGTGATTGTTTGACCTTTATGTTTAAAATTTAAACTATCATTATGTCTGTGATTTTTCAACCTCCATTATTTTATATAAAAGACCATTGAGGTCTATGTGCATGTTAGATACTTTGCATGATATGTAGTGATCAAATAAATCATTGCTCTTGCATAAGCCCTAAATAATAGAGACCCTATGGGTCACAATCAATGTATGAAGTTTGTAAGAACTATTAATGATTGTATATTTGTGAAAGATTGTAGTTGAATATGTCACTTTATTTTTTATACTCTATGAGAATTTTTTTGTTCGAATAGGCCACTATTAATATATACCCTTTGTGGGATATTGTTGACCGAATAGGTCATTTTTATTGCATGTATTTTGCAAAAAAGTTAATGTGATTGAATAGGTCATTATTATAGCATAAACCTTGTGAGAATTTTTTAGACTATATAGACCACTGTAAATGCATATATCTAGCATAATTCTTTGAGATCAATTAAATCTAGGAGTTTCAAGCTTTATATTTTATCTTAACAAACATTGTCGTATCTTATACCTTCATTAGTCGAGTGTTAAAAGGTGATTTATTGAGTTATGTTTGGTTTTTAAAGGCTAAATGAAATTTTTATTTATTTATGTTCTAGTAAATAATATCATATTAGGTCATTATGCCTTGAAGAATAGAATAGGTTTATATTAACCACCATAGTATTAAAGTTAAAAAGAACAAAGGATGAAGTTATGCCAATATCTAACTAATGTTTTGTCAGTATAATCAACTTAGAACTTGGAATAGGTTTTAAAATTATTATGTAGTGATGCTAAACCCATAATCATGCATTATTCTTGTCTTAACAATAGATGATTATTATGTTAAACTAATAGGTTTTGGGATTAAGGTGTCTCAACCTTAGTGAGTCTCATGTTGAAATAATCAATTTATTTTCCCCTATGTTGTTGATTTTATTTATTAAATGCAAAAATATAAGTTTCTAAGTTGCTAATGCACTTTGTGGGACCCAGCAGTGAGTTGGCTTCCTACATGCAAGGTGCAAGGTGAGATAGTGTGATACTTGTCAAATGGATGCTCATTTGGGAAGAGGTTACTGTATAAACCTCTAAAAGGTACTCCACGTTGAAATGTGGAATTTTATTTTGCAAGCTAGCACTTGGTGGGGCCCACTTGTGAGCACATTCTTTCCTTGAAGAAATGGAAGCATCGGAGAGTGACACTTGTCACCTAGGTGCTCATTCTAGAATTTTACATTGTGAATTCTTTAAGGATGTGCGCCATAATACCATGTGGCATTGGTTTGACTTGTTGACTAATGCTTGAAGAGGAATGTTGCTAAACGAAGACTAAGTTGTAACTAGGAGTGACTAGGAGTCAAAGATGAGTTCGAATTTGGAAGTTGACTTGATTTTCTCTATGGGGATGCCTTACATGTAAGATTACTTGCTTTTTGGGAGTTGTACATATTGCATGTGGTTGCATGTTGTTGCATGTTGAGTTGGTTGTCTTTCAAGTAACTAGGAATTCATGCATTTTGTTGGTTTCAATTTGCATGCATGCAGAGACTGTGGGAATGACACATGGAAATCTTGGGTGCCCATGTATGAGTGTATAAATATGTTAATGCCTTAGTGCATTATATGATATTTATTGTAATTTCTGAGATGTTGTTATGTTTTCAGATTCACTCTAGAATCTTGTATCACAGTGTAGTAACACATGTAAGAGCATAGACTCTAGAAGTTATATTGTAATATCTTTTTACTAAGACAATTGATTTATGCTTTGGTGTCTGGGTTTTTTTCGAAAGGGTTTTCCCACGTAAATTTTGTGTCTTATGGTTTAATGAATGTGCAATCTTAAATGAAACTATACATAGTGAAATATTTGAAACAAAGTTTTGCAACCCTCTCATAAGATTTGCATTAGGAAGGTTGTTTTTCCACTTTGCTTTCCTTTCAATAGGAAGCCTTTTATGGTAGAGTTTATGGCATAGTCAACAATGAGAATATAGTGAAGACAGACATGCATTTTCCTTCACTCTCTACAGGGGATAAAGCAATGATAATAATCTTGCCCTATTCTTAAAGGCTCGATGGTGTTAAGTTTGTGTTTAATACTATATGCTTTTTTGTGTAGCCACAAGCATTTCTCTATGATGATAATTATGTCTTATCCTTATGAGATCGACAATTAGGGGATTGTGTTTAAAAACCAATCATAATTGTATGAATCTATGGTGTTGTTTTCTTGGTAAAAAAATTGTCAAGTGATATCATGATAAATTGTTTGATGCATTGTATTAAAAATGTATGTTTTTTTATTATCGAAAAAAGAAGGTTTTGAAGGGGCCCCAAAACCCTTTACAAAAAAAGAAGGCATCTTGAAAGATATTACATTAGGAAGCAACCCCAAAAAAAAAGGCAGACAAAACTGTGAACAAGAAATCATCAAACAAGCAACAAGAAAGAAGCAAACACAAAGCAAACCTAAACAGAACAATAGCTATAGCAGGTTCTTTAGGATCCTCACTGCATCTAGGGCTTTAGTGATAACCTTTTCATGCATCTCCATAACCTCATTCACTTCTTATACCCAAATCCCTCCACCTTTCTTAGTTTTTCTTCTAGTTCGAACATAAGGGTCGACATCAGTACCTTTGTCCTATTTTTCAATCAAGGTGTCATCCTCCACCTCATGCACTTCTTTTTTAGAGATAAGAGGTTTACCAATCCATTTCCTAGCCTTTTCATTTAAAAGCACTAACCCCTCCACACTATTCAAGAGCGAATCATGGCTAACATTAACGAGAGTGAAGAGGTCCTCTTGAATTTTCAAAATTTTCTACTCAAGTGCGACAATTCTAGGATCATAATTCACTCTTAATTTTGTTGCATCCTTCGCAATTTTGTTTAGGGTGATATTCATGGTTTTGACCCTATTATACACTGTCACCTCCAAATTATTGTTATTCATGGAACTAACATTTAACCTTGCTAATGAATCCAACTTACCATGCAGATACTTGACTTCACGAAGGAGCCACATGAAGAACTTAAAGAAAACATATATGTTCCCTCCTTAGCCATACTAGCAACATTATTTAGATCCACCAACTCCCAATTCATGTCCTCTCCCTAAAAATAACACTCAAGCTGACCCTCAAAAAACTTACTAGCAAGAGGCTCCTTCTTATCTTTACCTTTACCCATGGACTCCATAACAACAAGGGGCACCTCCAAATCCACCACATTACTAGCAATCTTTACACGTTTCACTTCAGAGACCACCATGTTCTCACGACTCCCCTTCTCCAACACAGTTGCATCTTAAATAAGCTCCTCTCCAACCTGAGTCTCACCAGGAGTATCAAATTCCTTCTCCTTACCTCAGGCCAATTTAGGAATTTTGTTACCCACAGAGGATTTACCCACCATCCTACTCTTGGAAATGTACGTTTAAATGGGTATCAAATATATTTTAATTGAAACTGTGCAATTTAATCTTTGGGTTATATGCATGCATGTGAAAGGATATTATTATGAGATAGAGTTATTTTCCTTTCAGATGAGTATGTTAGTGTTATTAAATTATGAAATAAAATATATAGTACATACGTACATGTTATCTCCTAGAAATGCACCCTATGCAAAGTTATAAAAACTGAGCTTTCTAGAGAAACATGGGATCATTTCAAGGTTGTGGGTCACCTAAAGTTGAAATGAACCTCCGGAGAAGGCCGGCTTCCTTTGGTGTCACCTAAACTACTGATCTTTGTGAAGGGAAAGGGAGAAGGAGTGCATAAAAACAAAACTAACACTATGGTGATACACCAAACTGGTAAGAGTAGTGGAATACTTGATTGACACTTGAAACTTGTTAATGATCATAAAAATTACACATCAAATCTGTATAAGCTATACATTAATACATCACAAACAGGCTTGATTCACACACTTTTCCAGAGAGAAAATAATTTTTACAGACTAGAATCCATATGCGATTATGTAAACACAGTTTGTGATTTGACTAATGATACTTTTGCAAAGGAAGGCATGAAATACAAGATAAAGTTATAAACGAATGAAAGAAATTCACAAAATAACTTGAGCATTAACCTGAAATGCACGACACTTGCAAGAACAAGATGGTAATTTGAATCATCCACAATGATTAAGGTAAAGTCTGTATATTATGCTCTGAATGAGTTACAAAATCCAATATTTTCTTCTAAGGATTCTCATAAGTCTCCAAAAGCAAAAAAATATACTAGTAAGAACTGGTTACAAAAAGGAAAAAATGCCATATATACCAAAGTGTGTCGGCCCCCTTAGGGCTTACAAAATATCTATCCTTTGAAAAAATACTTTAGATATTTTTCCTGAAATTAATATTGCATTCAAGTGCATCCCTATTTTCCATGTCGGTGAAGAATCGCTCCCAAGGGAAGCCTTCAGATCTTTTGCAGCTACCGCATTCACTTCTGGTCCTCGTGTCGATCCTCGAACCTCCCTGGCGAGCTGCTTTGAATGCTCCTAAGCTCATAATAGATACACGTTGCTTTTCATTCTGTTAATCTTCTTCTTCCTGGTCAGACTGCCATGGCTCTCCCTTATCTCACTCTGATTGGTTGATCATACGCCACACGAGATCGCTAGATGGTCAAGGGTTGCTTAGACTGAATCGCATGTCGGTGAGACACTAATCATGTCTCCCCGATGTGATTGTACCTTCCTGCAATTATCGACACAGCTTGAAAACGTCGATGAGAGTTTATAGTGAGCCTAAAAGTCATACCAATATCGCTGGAACCATCGGTAAGACTATCGCTTTCGGGAAGACCTCATGGCAAGCCATTAGGAGTCATATAGTTATCTCTTTCATCGCTGAGACCTTGACCCTTCGGCAAAACTTTTTACCGAGCACATTTCGCTCTCCCCGAGCTCCTATCATTCCATTCGATGAGACTCCTCGTCGATCGGTGAGACATTACACCGACCGAGCCCTTTGCCAGCGAGTAAAACTTCCTCGATGGGACACCCATGTGTCGGTGAGACCTCACACCGAGGTCTTCATTCTTTCGTTATGCTCTGCCTCCTTTATCTTTCGGTGAGACACTAAGCCGTTGGCGAGACATCACGATGACTTAACCTTCCTTGGGCGAGACCCTCGGTCTTCGGTGGGACATTACTTAGTCGCCGGGGCTTTACACCGATATGAATCCCTCTCGGCGAGACCCTTTGTTGTCGGGGAGACATTGGCCTGTCAGCCAGATCTCTCGCCGAGCTCCTTATCTTTCGGCGATGAGTTTACTTTCTCTTCAATCGGGGAGACATCGCTAGGTCGGTGAGACCTCACGCCGAGACCACCATCTCATACCGCTGCTACTCCGTCGGCAAGACACTTGGGTCGGCAAGACCTTACGCCGATCCCTTTATCTTTGGGCAAGCACGAAACATCTCGGGGAGACAAGCTTTGTTCATCGAGACCTTATGGTGAATCTACTTTCTTTTGTCGAGCGCAACCTTTCGGCAAGACCTTATGCCGAACTCTCATCCTGTTGCCGAGACACCCTCCTGTAGGCCAGACCTCATCCCGACGGCGAGACGTTATGCCGAATACAACCCCTCGGCTAGGCCCCTTTGTTTTCTTCGGTGATACCTTCATCATTTGGCGAGACATCTGGCCGACGACAGCTGCTTCGCCGAGACCTCCATATGCTTCGGTGAGACTCCACCTCATCGACGAGACATTACACCGAAGCCTCCTAGTTGTAGCGAAACCTCACCCAATGGCGTCCCTTTCGCCGAGACTCTCATAAGTCACCGAGACATTTCCCCAAAATGACTCTATTTCCCTGAGCGTAGACTTCTTCCTTTCGGCAAGACCACTCTCTGTCGGCCAAACCTCATGGCGATGATGCCTCCATTCAGCGAGGCCCCTTCTCTAGTCGGTGAGACACTTGGAAGGTCTTGGTGACTCTCTCCTTAGAGGACTTTCATGCTGAACTTGACCAAGGCAGGTTTTCCAACTGAGTTCCCTGTGACCTAGCATTAGATGTATAATTTTATCCTTGATGCAAATGTCCCATCTGGCCTCCTTGAACATCTGAAACACAATTCAAGTCCTGCCTAATTGAGCCCATAGGTGAAAATTGGGCAACAGTACATATATATACACAAATGGTATAAATATATATAGATGCAATTGCATATAAGAGAAGTGTATATAAGGCATGGTAGTCTATTTGAATATGTGTGCTCACATACATATGTATACATATATGTATACATATAAGTTAATACATATACATACATATATATGTATGTGAGCACACATATTCAAATAGAGAAGTTGTAAACTTGTAAAAAGGATGGTTTGTAATTTGTAAATAACAACACTATTTTATTACTGAAGTATATAAAAGAAGATTTGAATCTTTTTGTGTCGATGTGATTATGTGTTTGATTAACTATATTGTTATGATATTTGAATGTGAAATCTAATTGTTGATAATCAATTTGAGAACTTGATGTGTGTGAACATACAAAACACATTATCATGTTTATTTATTATTAAAAATTTTGGCCAAAGTAATGCAAAATCACTACTTGCATTGTCGGTTCACAGTGACTATTCATTACAAATTAGTCAAATAGGTCATACATAGCTAGAGGGTACCTAGAGTTGTATGGAAGGTTTTTTTGTAATTAGAACACAACACCATGTTTGGGATGGCATGGTGATCATGGAGATCCTTTGGATCTACTATCCTTGTGAAGTGTAGGGCCACTTCCAATTGGGAGGTGTACAGGGGACCATCAGTCTATGCTTGGATTAAAAGCACTTAGTTGATGCTATCCTTCTTATAGTAGAGATGTTGAAGATTTGGTTTATTAGAAACAATATTTGATTTCATTTGAGATTGTATTAAAATGACATTGTATTTGATTATTCAGAAACATGAACTTATTATACATGTTGTAGTATTACTTATTGTATGTATTTCACGTCAAGTTTAAGATGATGTATTTGAAATGAAATGTTAAATAATATTTGTAAAGTGTAATATTTAAAAAAGAGGACTATGATCAAATGATGTAATGAAATTTTGTTATGTTTTGTACATGTAATGTTGATTCTAGAACAATGTTGTATAATATAATTTATTCATGAAATAACATAATTTATTGATGTATTGTTTGAAAAAATACATATTTGAGTTTGTATTCTTCCCTTTGTAATATATTCAAAAATAAAATGTCTTATTAGATGTAAAATTTAATCAACTTTTAGATAGCGAACAGGTAATTCGCTATAGTTGATAAGGTTAGGAAACTATCACTTCTAAATTGGGTAGAAGTTGCTTGGTCGATTAAGATAGTACTTGAGATATGATGGTATGATGGAAAAAATAGTTGTAACCAAGGGTGGTCATTATAGTTCTAATGAGTGTAAACCAACACATAATGTTGGTATACAATGTTAGAAAAATAATACATGTTGATCAAACCATTTCCTAAATAACCCCATTAGAGAAAAGCATGCATGCAAGCTTACATAATAACCATAATGCAAATATCAAAGACATACCACAAGATAACACAAGATATGCCATGGAAAAACCCTTAAGAGGAAAAAAAACTCAACCTTCAAAAGAATTCACACCCAATGTATTATTCAATAATGAAAATATTACAATACACTTATAAAGTCTCCATGAATTCTTCTAAAACATCAAGCCCCTTCAATGCATCCTCCATATGTCCAAGCATGTATTCACACATCCCATGCCATGCTTCACATATGCACTCTTTAGAAGAGAGCTCAATACAATGACATCTAAGCCAAACAACCAACTAGTTAACATCCAATCTCAACTGTAATGTCCCCTTCTCAGGCCTAATTAGTTTGAAGACTGTTAGCCTATTTCCTAAGTTCCCATGGGCTAATTGGTAAGGCAAGGGGACTCCAAAGATCTTGGAGGATGCAATTTTAGAGTTACAAGGTTTCTATTATTGGCAATAAGCTATGTGGGCAACACTGATCTAAATAAGACTCTTTGAAGTGTTTTACGAATTTTGGAGTGTTCTCCAAACTTTTTGGAGAGCACGTCTATTTATAGTAAGTCACCAAATTGGCTTCTATTATGCTCCTATTGTCTCAGTATCATATTGGCATGGTCAAATTTGGATTTTGATATGTTTTGAGATTTTTCACAACTTAAGGTGGAATAATTAAAGTATTCACTTAAGTTATAATGTCTTATTATTATTTTTGATAACTTAAGTGTGATATCTTTTCAAAAAGATATTTTAATTCCCCATATGGATTCCTAAGAGGAATAAGGGGGTCTTGCACATGAATAGAGTTTAATTTATGTTTAAAAGGGAATTTGATGGAAAAGGTGAATTAATTAATTATTTTAAATTGGAGTTTTCCCTCCCAAACTCTATATAAGGAAGCATTAGGGATCATTTTTACATATGCTAACAAATGATAATGATATGTTGTTAAAATGGTTTTGGTTCTCTACAATATTTGAGGATGAAATCCCTCGTAGATTTCTAGTTTATTCCCTAGCTAGACTGGGGTGCTAGCTATCCAACCATCAGGATGCACCATGTGCATCCGATGGTCGTACCCACATGCTACCTTAACTATTTGCCAGTGTCGTAATCCCATCCTCGTGTTTGTCTTGCAGGAAGTTGTACACTGTCAGAAATCCGTATCCAATGGTTTCATACCTTCATCCAATGTTTTCATTTAAATTTTTTTAACTCTATAACCCTAATATAACATACATGTTTTTATTAAACAACTGAATAAATTGAAGCTCAAAAAATCGTGTAACATTTACATCATCCTAATATTATTCTACATTTTTTTATCAACTAGCTCTACTTTTTGTCATACTAATATGCAATATAATAATATATTATATTTTATATTATTACCATATATATTATTGTTATCACGGAATCTAGCAACGCTCATTCCATGGATAACCCCCTACGAAACTTGTCCGTTTCCTAGGATTCGTGAAGTTCAAGCACGCATAACGAAGTGATTTTCAAGCCACCTCAAAATGCGTTCCCAAGCCTCGAATAGTCAATTCGAGCATTCCCCCATGTTCGCCTCGCGAAGACCTTCGAAATGAGATCTTTCGCAAAGTTTCACTGTTCGTACTTAGTGAATTACGAAAAACGCGCAGTGGCACTAAACAAGTGCGCTCCTGCCTTAAAGCCAAAATTGGCTAAGTCTGGAAAATGCAAGGGCGCTAAATTTTAGCGCCCCTACATGCAGTGAAATTTCAAAAAAGTTCAATAGTGCTAAATTTTAGCGCCATTACACTTTTCTTCGCCACTTAACTCTTTTTCATGTCTTTGCCACGTTTCTTCATGTTTTCGCATTTTTCGTCAATCATGCCACTTTTCGTGCCTAGATTTATTGCTCGACTTGAGTTAGGTTTTTAATTTTCCTTTTCACTTAAAAGTATGATTTTCCATTTTCATTATTTACATTTCATGTTCTTTTCTTTCCTTTTGCTGTGCGAGTTTGCTTCTCAACTGTAAATCACATTTTTGAGGTTTTGCATTCTCCTTCAGCACTCTTCGCGTTTTGGTTCGGGTAAGTCATTTACTTTGTCTTCTTCTTTCATTTTGTATATAATCTAATGTTCTTTATATGCATTTTTAGCTTTGTTTTTATTTTACCCTATGCATTTTGTTCTTCTCCATTCGCGTTTTTCTTTATACGTGTTTTTGTCTTTTGTTTGCTTCTCCTGCGTATTCCTTCTCTCCATTTCGCGTTTTACCTTCGCGTTTTCTATTCATTATTTGTCTTCAACGTGTAATGAACGGCGAGTTTTGTTTCTAGATGCAATGGAACCCTACGCATTCTCTCCTTAACTCTTCGTCCACGTTTTATTTCCATTCTCCGCCGTGCCTTCCTTTCTAACGTTTTTTGTTATTCACTTCGCTCTCTCCATTCGTTTTGATGCGAACTTTGAGATTCCAAAGAGGGTTTCTGTTTGATAGTTTCTTTAGCAATTCAATGCGTTGATAATGATAATGATTTGCATCCAAAGACAAACCAAATTGTCTTCAAAAGCTTTCATGATTCAAACAAATTAAAAATCACCAAGCACGAGCGCCCTCGCCATTCATTCCTACATCTGCATTTCAAAATTGTCAAAAAATGCAGAAGCGCTGAATTTTAGCGCTATGACATTTTGAAAATGTAAAAATTTTCCTAACACTGAAAGATGTAAGGGCGCTAAAATTTAGCACCCTTGCATCAAAAGTGATTTTTCAGAGATGTAAGGGCGCTGAATTTTAGCGCCCTTACACTTTTTCCAAGCTTTCTCCAATCCTTCCCAGATAAGCTTCATTTTCGACCAGTGCACTCTTGAGCCTCGTTTTTCCGCCTTTGTGCATCGTTTTGCGTGCCTCGTCATCCGCTTCATGCTTTCCCATCCTCGTGCTCATTTCGCGCTTTCCCATGTTTCCTAACAATTGATGTTTGTTCTGGCTAAACGGATTGCAATCTATTTTCAAAGATCGTCAAGTCAAGATTGATCAGAGTTTCAGTTCTTTTTGATGACTGCTACTAAGCCTCCTTCTTCTTCGAAAGCAAAAGGCAAGATGAAGTACAAATATCAAGGTGTCTATCCGCCGACTATAGTGCTTTCCAAAGTCGAAGAGATAAAAGACACAGAGGTTGGTCATCAAGACTTGGTTGACTTCGCAAAGCTAACCGAGACGAAGCCTCTTCTGATTCAATGAGAGCGATCGTACACAGTAACCTCCATTTGGTGGCAATGTTCCCTACAGCTGCGCACAATACCGAGTTTGTTCTTCAAGTTGCGTCTCATTACATCAGAGAAAGCAGAAGTGTGATCGATTCTTCCGGGCACGAGATTCTGAGACTCGACCCCGACTTCTTTGATATTGTCTTCAAGGTCCCTCATATGGAGAAATACATTGACATCTCTATATCAAAAGCACAGGAGATCTTTGATGCTGATCCCAATAAAGCTAAACAATTGATAAACACTCAATGGTTAAAGAAACCTAGATCATCTGTTTCCAGATGGCCGAAAGGACTCCTGAGAAGTGACTTCAAAGATGACGTCAAGGATATGATCACGTTTCTAAGCAGGGTGAAAGGCTTGCCGGAATCATCCACTTTTCACGATTGGATGTATGAATACATCAGGATCATAAGAAGGCAGAAGGTGCATATTGACTGGGGCAAACAAATCAGCGATGAGATACACGAGCAGTTGATCAATGCTCCTTCTACATTGAAGTTCTACATGACTTCTTACCTGGTGTACGCAGCAGCTGTGATGAGACAATTCCCAGGTCTATCTACAAAAGGGAATCGGATGATGGTGCCTGTGTACAGATATTTCTATCAATTGGAGTTGAAGGAAAGCTTTCATCATTTCAGACGGGTCACTGATGCTTTCTTTGCGCCTTTACTCTTCAATTTTGATCCAGCTTTGGAAAGAAGAAGAGTATCTGATGAGGCTTATAAGGTGGTAAGTAAAGTTGGATGCATTTTTCTCCAATTCCCAACATTTACTTACTTGAGAGTAGGCTGCTACACTGGTTGTCCCTACATGCTACCACGTTATCCTTCGGATAAGTGGATTCTCATGGAAACATGCAGACAGTTGATGTCAGTGCAGAAAGAACGAAGAAGCAACCACAAGCGTGGGTTCAAGTTCCCACTGACCATCGGCCGATATACTATCCAAACTGCACAAAAAGCTAAGTCTGTCTATGCTGAAATGCAGATCATGATCATCAAAACCTACAGGTATAGGTTTGATTTCGACTCGAGATGTCGAAAAGTTGCAAAAGGGTCACCAACACAGTACCGTTTTGAAGACATCTGGGCAGATTGAGATGAAGAAGCCATTCGTAAAATGGACTATTGCGGGTTGATTTGTTCAACAAATCGAGATCTTGGTATTGCTGACCTACCAGAGGATTTTGAAGATCCAGGTGATATCATGAATGTTGTCTATGATGAGCAAGGCATTGCTAAAAGGTCGTTGCCTGCAATACAATGGTCTAGGAAAGAGGTTACCAGCATGAAAGAAAGGCTGAGACCAATCCTAGCCAACACAGAAGAATGGTTACATAAACATGGTTATGCAATGAAAAGTTTTAGAACAGACTCAGAAGGAGAGGAATCTGAAGCAGAAGCTCGCTAACAGCAAGAACTCCGTGACAAAAACAAATCAGCGGTCGTTCCCACTTCTTCACGAAGAGGTCCTAGGATTAAGTTCACTGTTGGCAAGAAAGATACCTAGGCTGTCCCAGAGACAGAAATCACGGAATCTAATCCATCTCGTTCGAAGGGTAAAAAGCCTATTCTAGAGGAGATAGATTCCGATGAAGAAGAAAATTCAAGTGACCAATCCGCTGAAGATGAAGATTCAGCACAAGCAGACTCCGATGCCGAAGAGGTTTCTGAAAGCAGGCAAGAGTCTAATGAAGATTCTGAAGAAGGATCTGAAGGTGACTTTGAAGGAAAACCAGAATCAGAGAGACAAGAGGGTGATCAACAGGAACCCGGGCATGATCAAGAAATAATTACTTCTCCTCCTGAGAATGTAATTGAGGAAATTCCCAGAACATCATCGCCCGTGACTTCAAATGTTCCTCATACCCCTCCAGATTCAAGAACTCCTCCACCTCCTGTTCCCTTGTCACCTATTCCTACCACATGCATTCCTGCAGTCGAGATATCCCCTATCCCTGCAGCATCAACCCAACTTGATACTCCTTCAGTGACAAGCATCCATACGGTTGATATACTGTCAAGTCCTCCATCGTCCATTCCTAGCTTGTCTTCGCCAACGTATGATATCACTTTTGAAAACAAATTCAATCGTTTCATGAATGAGTCAATGCGTGATCAGCTCAATGTGTCAACTACAGGAGCAATGATGACAAATACTTCTCCAATTGTCACGATACCTATGGTGAGTTCAGATGTGACAATAACTTCAGAAGTAGCAATGGCAATTGAATTGACAGTAAATCTAGAAGTTCACACTTCTTTTCTTCCTCCTTGGCTAATATCTCAAGTGTCGAAGCGTAAAAAGCAAATGATTTCTCCGGAGGAGCTCGACCTCGAAGAGATAATTCTTCCAAAAGCCAAAGGGAAGAAAAAGGAAAAGGTATACTCAAGGCTGAACATTGATAAGTCTGGCTACAAGTATGCTGAAATTGGCATACCACCAAATGAAGAAGGTGATGTTAATATGGAGGACTACACAGTAACAAAGGTCCAGCTTGGAAAGGTTACCAACGAAAGTGTAAAAGCCGATGCGCAAGTCACTTTGGATATCTTGGCGGGAAGGCTGGATAAAGTAGAGCAAGCTCGTAACATGTACAAACAGAGGGCAGATCATTATGCCACTGTTGTAAAGAGACTTGCAGGTTCTCCAAGTAATGCACAACCGCTGACAGTGGTAAATATTGAAGACCCAGCTGTCAAGAAAGCTGAGAAATTCGCCTCCAAAGGCAGGGTGTTATATGATTTCGTTGAGAAGATCATTGAACACGGATCTCAGATAATTTTGTCTGTGGATGAGAAAACTACCATGTTAGCCAAGCTCACCACAGAGCTTGATAAAGAAAAGAGTGTACTTTCCCAGGAGCGCAGAGACATGGAAAAATGCCTGTTGTCATGGTCGGAAATGAAACAGGTAAAGCTCAGCAAATTGGTGGAGGTTGGGGAAATTCCTGAAAAAGAAAAATTCGTAGAGGTAAGAGAATCACTGAAACACAGAATTCAAGTGGTTCAATCTCTCACAGAAGATCTTCACCAAATACAGGAAGATGTCGACGGGCAACGTACTATTGTTGAAAAAGGTATCAAAGAGTTGCCTGGTCAACTTCTTGAGGAAAATCGTATCTTCCTGCTGGCCATAGAAATATCCCAGATCTTCAAGGAAGCCATCATGAATTTGATTGACAGTTCAGACTTCTCAGAAGCTTCACTGAACATCATTTGTGATACAAGGCTCACATTGGACAACCTGAAGACGCATCTTGACAGGTGCAAGAAGGTTCATTCATCTGCCATGAGATCGATCACGAGAATTCACACCATTGTGGATTACACCGTTGTTCGGATGAGAAGTTCGTGCAGGAGACTAGGAGGAAATTTGAAGACTTCTGCGCCCAATGCAAAGAAACGTGAAGCAGCCCCCTATTCTCCAGTGTTAGACATTTCCGGTGCATCCCATTATGCATCTTGTAAATATTTCTCGACATTTTTGAATGTCCTTTTGTAAATTGTAATTACACCAAGTCCAAAGATGTAATATTTTGAAAACAAATTACACTTTGACTTTGATCAAAGTTAGGTGAGATCTCCTAAAATTGCTCACCTAACTTTCCCTGATTTTCTCAATCCCTTTCCTAATTTTGCTCATCCCTCTTTCTATATAATGTAAGGGATTTTCATTGTAAATTTATCCTTTAGTGTTTTGCAACGAAGTGCTGCACTTTTTGAAGCTAATTTGTGAAACTTTGCGTTCATGCTTTGTGAATGAATTTTGATCAATAAAGAAGAGGATTGCAAGCCATACTTTGCGTTGGATTCAATACTTTTGTGAGTTGATCTTATTTGGTAGTGATTAGCTTGAAGAATCTGAAGGACTCTAAGTAGTTTATGTAAAATTTGTGTTACATTTATTATTTAGATTGCATTTCTATTTCTGTTTATCATTCGGTTGAATGATCTACAAGACTTTGTGCTTGTAATTATTCATACTCTTGGATACTTTTGTCGAAGGATCTACAAGACTTTGTGCTTGTAATCGTCCGTGCTATTTGATACTTCTGTTGGATGATCTACAAGACTTTGTGCTTGTAATCGTTCATGTTGTTCGAGGAATTGTTGCGTCTAAGAAGACTTTGTGCTTCTAACGTGACAAACGGTACATCTGCACAGATCCAACATTGAAAAAGCTTCGGAAGGACTTTGTGCCTTCGTGAGCTTTCCCTTTTTACTTTATTTGTTTGTTATTAATCACTTCTGGTATCTCTATGCTTCGCTTTGACGAGATAGAGATATTGGTATTACTGCTAGTTGTTAGTTTAAGGTTATCAAGAATTGTAAACTTCCAACGGTGAAGCATTGTAAACATCTTCTCTGAAAAAAGAGAGAAGGATGAATGTAACACACCCCCCCACTCCGTAAGTTTTGTGTACATTTTGTAATTACTTGTTTGATTTACTATCGCTTCTGTTAGCAGTAAGAAGGGCGCCTCCCCTTTTCGAGAGGAGAGATTCACATCTCACATAGCTGTGGCTGAAGTCCAAGTTGTGTAATTTATCGAAAAGCTGATTACATAATTTTCACGCAACAGTTTTTTGGCGACTCTACTGGGGAAACGACATACGCAATCAGAGCCTCACGCTTCTGATTGAAGTAGATAAGTTTCCTTTTTCTTGTTGTTCTTTTGTATATTGTTAACTCTGTAACACCCTTTGTATTCAGATCTACATTCTGGCGGACCGAATATATACAAGAGGATTGAGGGCTCAAGGAGTAACAGATCCACTATTTGAAGAGTTGTTGCAATGCGACTTTCCATTTTCTCTTCCACGAGCAAGGTCACCACTGCAACGGGCTATAAGCTTCCCTCCACGTAGCCAAAGATCTCCAATCCCAAGTTTTTGGTTAGTTTATCGTAGACGTCCTGTTCAAGTACCTGTCGTGCAACCAGTCATGGCCGCACCACCTACAAGACCATGGGGAAATGCTTTTGGTCCCCTCCGTTTGACTCCGCCTTTGCACGAACTTCCACGTGTATCCAGGAAGCATCTTCCGAAATGTCAAGGTGATGGCAAACAACACCCCGATGAGCACATATCCGCATTCTACATAGTATGCGGCGTTCTTGGCATTGAACACGAAGATGTTTCTGTGAGATTGTTCATTGAATCCCTTCAAGGGGTTGCAGTTGAATGGTTCTTTACTCTTCCCAATGCCTCCGTCACCAATTGGGCCACTCTTCGCACTAAATTTGAAGAAAGATTTAAGCCTGCTGAAGATTCACATGCTCTATTGGCACAGCTCACCACCATGCGTAAAGAAGCTCACGAGCCTATGTGCGAGTTTGTGGCGAAATTCAATAAATTGGTGACGCGGATCCCCAATGATGCCAGACCAACAGATCATAACCTGAAGTGCTTCTTCATCAACACTCAACTACCTAAGGTAAGTTTTTACTTACGTAGGGAAAATCTTGTTAACGTCGAAGCAGCCCAGCAATTGGCTACCAGTCTGGAGGACGACATGATCCTTGCTGGAGAAATCAGGATGGGGACTAACGGAAATAAAAGGATGCAAGCCTCAGGATCTTCGGCGTCCAATGTTAGTACTCCCACTGCCAGCTCGAATTTTACAGATCCCATGCTACAAAGGTTGGCAAATGAAGTTTTGTCTCTTAAGAAGCAAGTGTCAAACAATAACAATGGTAATAACTACAAAGACGTCCCTAGGAGGACTTTCCCTAATTATGCTAGCAACAAAAATCAGAATCGTCTCCCAACACCTCCAGGACGACTTGCTCTTGAAGCCCCGCCTGCTAACAATGTTGTCGGGTACTATGAGACTGAACAAGATGATTATGCTAAGCCCGAATATCCTGAAGAAGAAAATGCCGACCTCTTCCAAGAAGAAGAAACTGAATCGGTTGGCGACTCCAAGATCAGCTATTTGCAAATGATAAAAGAAGAAGAAGAAGAAGAAGAAGACTTGGTGACTGACACTTACGCTGTTTTTACACGGCATCAACAAAATCAACTTGACAAAGCCCAAGCTGCTGCTGTTCCAGAAAAAGAGAAGCCACCAGTAACAATCGCCAAAAGAGGATCTCCCCTCCCTTGGCAACCTAAGAAAGCAGCAAATCCACAAGTAAGTGCACCTCATTCTTCTTCGTCAACTCCCATTATTCCTAAAGCTAATCCTCCCGTTCCAAAGACCAGTGTGCCTTTTGTGAAACCAATCAGCGAAGTTACGACTTCCAACCTGCAAAGTTCTTTCCAGGCTTTCGACATTATTGATCATGCCAAGAAAACCAAGGTTCAAATGTCTGAGGCTGAATACCTCAAAGCCAACCCCGACCAATTTGACAGGCTTGTCAAGTTCGTCAATGATAAAAAGATCTCCCCAAGTTGGGATACCCCTCCTGACATCCCAATTACTCCTAAACCCAAAGTATCACAGAGTAACCTTGTATCTAATCCTCCAACCGCATCTAGATGCATTGATCCATTTTTTATCTCCCTACTGGTAAATGGTTTCAAGCTGAGTAACTGTGTCATAGACTCTGGTGTGGCTGACAATGTGATGCCCGCCAAGGTAGCTACTGTGTTAGGCCTTGAGATGACCAAAACCTTCAGCTGTTGTTTTTCCATGGAGAATAAGCAAGTGCCATTGATCGGTCAGATCAAAGATGCACAATACGCATTCGCCGCATACCCAGAGAAGAAAATAAAGATAACGGTCCTCGTGGCCGATGTACCAGCTTCCTACGGTATCCTCCTCGGACACAATTTCTGCAAAGATGTTGGAGGAGAGCTAAGTATGGATATGTCCGAAGCAAGAATACTAGTAAAAGGTGTGATGCAAAAGCTGGTTCCTGAAAAAGAATCAAAGTTTTCAGTTGTTGAGTCAGATGATCCCAGAGCTCAGATTTTGTTCGAATCATCAGGCGTGGGAACTTACTACCTACAGACAAATGAGGTAGGAGAATCCTTGACTCAAAACGATCTGGAGGAAGATGATATTTCTTCAACTTCAAATGAGACATCATCAGGAGATTTTTCCATCTCCGACCATGAATCTTCGTCAAATGATGAAGTTTTGGACTTCGACACTGTTCCAGTTGGTGATCCCAACGATGTCTAGTTGCTCGAGTTTGATGGTAGCTGCTCCTCGACCGGCTCTGGAGTAGGAATGGTTTTCATTTCGCCATCAGGGAAGTTTTTTCCTTTCTCCTTCAAGCTGCAGTTTGATAACACCAATAACACTGCCGAGTATGAAGCCCTGTTGCTGGGAATGCAAGTTGCGCTGAAGAAAGGTATAAAAAATCTTCATGCACAAGGTGATGCCGAGCTGATAGTATGTCAAGTAAGAAATCTCTATCAAACAAAGAATGAGAGACTCAGGCATTATCGTAATCTAGTATGGGATTCCATTGAGGAATTCGAAGCTTTTGATATCTCTGTTGTTCCCAGAGAGTACAATACTAGAGCTGATTCCCTCGCAATCTCTGCCACGCTCTTGGTACCACACAAATATTTTCAAGGTTCTACTTACACCATAGAGTTGGTTTTCCACCCAAGTGTACCTGACAATTCAGAGAACTGGCAGATTTTCAATGACGACCATCAAATTATCGCCTTTCTTGAGAAAGCAGAGAATTTTGATGACTTATATTTTGAGGGCAGCGATTCTCCGCTTCGAGAATCCGTGTCCGATATAGATCATGTTACAGGCGAGGAATATCTGCAACTCAAAGGGAATAAGATCCCTAAAGGATTGGTATCCTTGGAAAAGCTTTTTGATAAGCATGATCGCCACGTGAAGAAGCAACTCTCAGATTCTGACTCATCTAATGAAGTAGAACAGATAAATTTAGGAACTGAAGCCAATCCTAAGATGGTCAACATTGGCAAATGTTGCACAACCGAAGAAAGAAGACAGTTTGCTCAGCTACTGCAGGAGTACATTGACGTCTTGGCATATTCGTATGACGATCTAAAATCATTTCGGCCCAAGGAAGTGCAACATGACATTCCTCTCAAGGTTGGAGCTTTGCCTTACAAACAAAAGCAGAGGCAGTATAATCCCAAGATCTCTAGAACGATTTTGGCAGAAGTTCAAAAGATGCTGAACGCGCGGATAATATTCCCTATCCATCATTCGATGTGGATAGCCAATATCGTCCCCGTTCGTAAGAAGAATGGTGAAATCCGCATTTGTGTAGATTTCAGAAATCTAAATCAATTGTCTCTCAAAGACAATTACCCACTTCCAGTGATGGATCAAGTTCTACAAAATGTAACTGGATCCGAAATGCTCTCCATGCTAGATGGATTTTCCGGTTATAATCAAATTGAAGTGAATTCAAGCGATCAACACAAAACCGCTTTCACAATGCCATGGGGAACCTTTGCGTATCGTAGGATGCCGTTTGGTTTGATCAACGTTGGCGCTACATTCCAACGTGCCATGGATCTCGCTTTCCGTGACGTGATGGGTAAGTTCATTGTGGTGTACCTTGACGATCTTACGGTGTTCTCTAAGCAACGCCATGAGCATTTCTATCATTTGAGACAAACTCTACAGAGGTGTCGTCAACACGGCATTTCCCTCAATCCCAAAAAGTCAACTTTTGGGGTGATAGAAGGTAAACTTCTCGGTCACGTAGTATCTGCTGAAGGAATCAAGATTGACTCGAAAAGAGTCAATGGAATCAAGTCCCTCGCTTTTCCGTCAAGCAAGAAAGCCGTTCATTCTTTTTTCGGCAAGGTAAACTTCTTAAGGAGGTTTCTTCCAGACTTTGCTGAAAAGACACGTCACATTGTGAACATGATGAAGGGCAACGCCACTTTTCATTGGACGGCAGAAGGAAAAGCAGCATTCGATGACATCAAGGAGGCCATTGCTCATGCACTTGTGTTGGTTTGCCCTAACTACACCAAGGAGTTTGTTATGTACAGTTATGCTTCCGAGCATACACTATCAGCAATTTTGGTGCAGGAAAATGATGAGGGTTTTGAATCCCCCATTGCATTCATGAGTTGCCCTCTAAAGAATTACGAATTGAAATATTCTCAGATGGAAATGCACGCTTTTGCAGTCGTAAAAGCTGTCAAGCATTTCCGGTTCTACATTCTGGGCAGTCATGTGAAAGTTCTCGTCCCAGATTCGACTGTCAAGTCTATCCTCACACAACAGGAATTTGGAACAAAAAGAGGCAACTGGATTGCCAAGATTCAGGAATATGATCTGGAAATTAAACCCACTAAGTTGATATGTGGACGTGGTCTTTGTCAGCTTATTGCAGAAAATAATCCAGATGAAGAAATTTCAGAAGATGAAGAAGTTTCAGACGAAGAGGTCGATCCTAGTACACTTCCTATGGTACTATTTGTTAGCACCACTGATGAATGGTATTCCAACATCGCTCACTTCCTGACATACGGAGAATGTCCTAATCACTTAACTCCGAAAGAAAAGAGGACCGTCAAGCTGAAGTCAGCTAGTTTTGTCTTGTGGGACAGCAGCTTGTATAAGCGTGCAATGGACGGGACATTTCTCAGGTGTGTTGATAAAGAACAACAGCAAAAGTTACTGAAATCTTACCATGATTTGGCATGTGGTGGGCATTTCTCAGCGCCCATAACCGCTCACAAAATCCTAAGAGCAAAGTATTATTGGACCACACTTTTTCAAGACACGTACTCTTGGGTGCGTAAGTGTGAATTGTGCCAACAATTTGTCGACCGTCCCAGGTTGGCATCTTTGCCATTGAAACCGGTTGTGATTGATGAACCTTTCCAGCAATGGGGCATTGATTTCATAGGTGCAGTTAATCCATCATCAAGTGCTGGACATATCTACGTCTTAACTGCTACGGATTATTTCACCAAATGGGTGGAAGCAATACCTACCAAGCGTGCTACTTCAGATGTAGTGTGCAATTTCTTAAAAGAAAATATTATTTCCAAGTTCGGTGTGCCGAACAAGATTGTTGCGGACAATGCTTCTTCTTTCTCATCAAGCGAGATCACGGAGTTTTGTTTCGAACATGGTATAACTTTGTCACATTCTCCGACTATTATCCGCAGGGTAATGGTCAAGCGGAATCTAGTAACAAGAATCTGGTAACTATAATCCGCAAGCTGGTGGACGAGAATCAATGTTTGTGGCACAAGGCTTTGTTTGATGCTTTGTGGGCAAAAAA
This sequence comes from Sequoia sempervirens, assembly GCA_007258455.2. Classification (NCBI taxonomy): domain Eukaryota; kingdom Viridiplantae; phylum Streptophyta; class Pinopsida; order Cupressales; family Cupressaceae; genus Sequoia; species Sequoia sempervirens. The sequence continues at coordinate 161,653 of VDFB02368478.1, forward strand.
AATAACTCCGAAGCGAGCAATCGGCATGTCTCCTTTTCAACTCTTGTACGGATTGAATGTTGAGATTCCTATAACCTTGGAACTACCAGCCCTCAAGTTGGCTAAGGCCATTGAGGATGAGACGTTTGACAATTCTGTCGACAAGCGCATCATGTATCTCTCTGAATTGGAAGAGAATCGGGTTCAGGTGGCTGACCGTATCGCAGAACACCAGGACCAAGTAAAGAAGTTGTTTGACAAAAAAGCTAAGTCTCAAGAATTTCAAGTTGGTGACCTTGTTCTCCTATGGGACAAACGAAGAGAGCCAAAAGGTATGCACGGGAAATTCGACTCACTGTGGACAGGACCTTTCCAAATACATCAATTGCATGGTGAAAACAGTTTCTTGTTAGCATACGGAGATGGAACGCCATTTTCCCTTCCTCACAGTGGGCAACATCTCAAGCACTTTACGCAGTAAAGAGGTTGGCGTTGGTATGTAAATACTTTTTATTTTTTAAGTCCTTTTGAGTCTTTATGTTTTTGTTTATGTCGCCGTCGTCGCCTGACTCCAAGCCCAATGGATGGATAAAGGCACTTGAATTCTGGATTTCTTCTCCCTTCGTTCTTTTCAAAAGGACAACCGAAGGAAGATCCCTAGCAGGAGCCAGCTGTTATCACGGAATCTAGCAGCGCTCGTTCCACGGATAACCCCCCTACGAAACTTGTCTGTTTCCTAGGATTCGTGGAGTTCAAGCACGCATAACGAAGTGATTTTCAAGCCACCTCGAAATGCGTTCCCAAGCCTCGAATAGTCAATTCAAGCATTCCCCCATGTTCGCCTTGCGAAGACCTTCGAAACGAGATCTTTCACGAAGTTTCACTGTTCGTACTTAGTGAATTACGAAAAACGCAGTGGCACTGAAAAAGTGCACTCCTGCCTTGAAGCCAAAATTGGCTAAGTCTGGAAAATGCAAGGGCACTAAATTTTAGTGCCCCTGCATGCAGTGAAATTTCCAAAAAGTGCAATAGCGCTAAATTTTAGCGCCATTACACTTTTCTTCGCCACTTAACTCTTTTTCATGTCTTTGGCATGTTTCTTCATGTTTTCACGTTTTTCGTCAATCGTGCCACTTTTCGTGCCGAGATTTATTGCTCGACTTGAGTTAGGTTTTTAATTTTCCTTTTCACTTAAAAGTATGATTCGCCATTTTCATTATTTACATTTCATGTTCTTTTCTTTCCTTTTGCTGTGCGAGTTTGCTTCTCAACTGTAAATCACGTTTTTGAGGTTTTGCATTCTCCTTCAGCACTCTTCACGTTTTGGTTCGGGTAAGTCATTTACTTTGTCTTCTTCTTTCATTTTGTATATAATCTAATGTTCTTTATATGCGTTTTTAGCTTTGTTTTTATTTTACCCTACGCATTTTGTTCTTCTCCATTCGCGTTTTTCTTTATACACGTTTTTGTCTTTTGTTTGCTTCTCCTGCGTATTCCTTCTCTCCATTTCGCATTTTACCTTTGCGTTTTCTATTCATTATTTGTCTTCAACGTGTAATGAACGGCGAGTTTTGTTTCTAGACGCAATGGAACCCTACGCATTCTCTCCTTAACTCTTCCTCCGCGTTTTATTTCCATTCTCCGCCGTGCCTTCCTTTCTAACGTTTTTTGTTATTCACTTCGCTCTCTCCATTCGTTTTGATGCGAACTTTGAGATTCCAAAGAGGGTTTCTGTTTGATAGTTTCCTTAGCAATTCAATGCATTGATAATGATAATGATTTGCATCCAAAGACAAACCAAATTGTCTTCAAAAGCTTTCATGATTCAAACAAATTAAAAATCACCAAGCACGAGCGCCCTCGCCATTCATTCCTACATCTGCATTTCAAAATTGTCAAAAAATGCAGAAGCGCTGAATTTTAGCGCTATGACATTTTAAAAATGTAAAAATTTTCCTAACACCGAAAGATGTAAGGGCGCTAAAATTTAGCGCCCTTGCATCAAAAGTGATTTTTCAGAGATGTAAGGGCGCTGAATTTTAGCGCCCTTACACTTTTTCCAAGCTTTCTCCAATCCTTCCCAGATAAGCTTCATTTTCGACCAGTGCACTCTTGAACCTCGTTTTTCCGCCTTTGTGCATCGTTTTGCATGCCTCGTCATCCGCTTCATGCTTTCCCATCCTCGTGCTCATTTTGCGCTTTCCCATGTTTCCTAACAATTGATGTTTGTTCTAGCTAAACGGATTGCAGTCTATTTTCAAAGATCGTCAAGTCAAGATTGATCAGAGTTTCAGTTCTTTTTGATGACTGCTACTAAGCCTCCTTCTTCTTCGAAAGCAAAAGGCAAGATGAAGTACAAATATCAAGGTGTCTATCCGCCGACTGTAGTGCTTTCCAAAGTCGAAGAGATAAAAGACACAGAGGTTGGTCATCAAGACTTGGTTGACTTTGCAAAGCTAACCGAGACGAAGCCTCTTCCTGATGCAATGAGAGCGATCATACACAGTAACCTTCATTTGGTGGCGATGTTCCCTATAGCTGCGCACAATACCGAGTTTCTTCTTCAAGTTGCATCTCATTACATCAGAGAAAGCAGGAGTGTGATCGATTCTTCCGGGCATGAGATTCTAAGACTCGACCCCGACTTCTTTGATATTGTCTTCAAGGTCCCTCATATGGAGAAATACATTGACATCTCTATATCAAAAGCACAGGAGATCTTTGATGTTGATCCCAATAGAGCTAAACAATTGATAAACACTCAATGGTTAAAGAAACCTAGATCATCTATTTCCAGATGGCCGAAAGGACTCCTGAGAAGTGACTTCAAAGATGACGTCAAGGATATGATCACGTTTCTAAGCAGGGTGAAAGGCTTGCCGGAATCATCCACTTTTCACGATTGGATGTATGAATACATCAGGATCATAAGAAGGCAGAAGGTGCATATTGATTGGGGCAAACAAATCAGCGATGAGATACACGAGCAGTTGATCAATGCTCCTTCTACATTGAAGTTCTACATGACTTCTTACCTGGTGTACACAGCAGCTGTGATGAGACAATTCCCAAGTCTATCTACAAAAGGGAATCGAATGATGGTGCTTGTGTACAGATATTTCTATCAATTGGAGTTGAAGGAAAGCTTTCATCATTTCAGACGGGTCACTGATGCTTTCTTTGCACCTTTACTCTTCAATTTTGATCCAGCTTTAGAAAGAAGAAGAGTATCTGATGAGGCTTATAAGGTGGTAAGTAAAGTTGGATGCATTTTTCTCCAATTCCCAACGTTTACTTACTTGAGAGTAGGCTGCTACACTGGTTGTCCCTACATGCTACCACGTTATCCTTCGGATAAGTGGATTCTCATGGAAACATGCAGACAGTTGATGTCAGTGCAAAAAGAACGAAGAAGCAACCACAAGCGTGGGTTCAAGTTCCCATTGACCATCGGTCGATATACTATCCAAACTACACAAAAAGCTAAGTCTGTCTATGCTGAAATGCAAATCATGACCATCAAAACCTACAGGTATAGGTTTGATTTCGACTACCGAGATGTCAGAAAAAAGTTGCAAAAGGGTCACCAACACAGGTACCGTTTTGAAGACATCTGGGCAGATTGCAGAGATGAAGAAGCCATTCGTAAAATGGACTATTGCAGGTTGATTGTTCAACAAATCAGAGATCTTGGTATTGCTGACCTACCAGAGGATTTTGAAGATCCAGGTGATATCATGAATGCTGTCTATGATGAGCAAGGCATTGCTAAAAGGTCGTTGCCTGCAATACAATGGTCTAGGAAAGAGGTTACCAACATGAGAGAAAGGTTGAGACCAATCCTAGCCAACACAGAAGAATGGTTACATAAACATGGTTATGCAATGAAAAGTTTCATAACAGACTCAGAAGGAGCGGAATCCGAAGTAGAAGCTCGCCAACAGCAAGAACTCCATGACAAAAACAAATCAGCGGTCGTTCCCACTTCTTCATGAAGAGGTACTAGGATTAAGTTCACTGTTGGCAAGAAAGATACCCAGGCTGTCCCAGAGACAGAAATCACAGAATCTAATCCATCTCGCTCGAAGGGTAAAAAGCCTATTCTAGAGGAGATAGATTCCGATAAAGAAAAAAATTCAAGTGACCAATCTGCTGAAGATGAAGATTCAGCAGAAGCAGACTCCGATGCCGAAGAGGTTTCTGAAAGCGGGCAAGAGTCTGATGAAGATTCTGAAGAAGGATATGAAGGTAAATTTGAAGGCGAACCAGAATCGGAGAGACAAGAGGGTGATCAACAGGAACCCGGGCATGATCAAGAAATAATTACTTCTCCTCCTGAGAATGTAATTGAGGAAATTCCCAGAACATCATCACCCGGGACTTCAAATGTTCCTCATACCCCTCCAGATTCAAGAACTCCTCCACCTCCTGTTCCCTCATCACCTATTCCTACCACATGCATTCCTGCAGTCGAGATATCCCCTATCCCTACAGCATCAACCCAGCTTGATACTCCTTCAGTGACAAGCATCCATACGGTTGATATATGGTCAAGTCCTCCATCGTCCATTCCTAGCTTGTCTTCGCCAACGTATGATATCACTTCTGAAAATGAATTCAATTGTTTCATGAATGAGTCAATGCGTGATCAGCTCAATGTGTCAACTACAGGAGCAATGATGACAAATACTTCTCCAATTGTCACAATACCTATGGTGAGTTCAGATGTGACAATAACTTCAGAAGTAGCAATGGCGACTGAATTGACAGTAAATCTAGAAGTTCACACTTCTTTTCTTCCTCCTTGGCTAATATCTCAAGTGTCGAAGCGTAAAAAGCAAATGATTTCTCCGGAGGAGCTCGACCTCGAAGAGATAATTCTTCCAAAAGCCAAAGGGAAGAAAAAGGAAAAGGTATACTCAAGGCTGAATGTTGATAAGTCTGGCCACAAGTATGCTGAAATTGGCATACCACCAAATGAAGAAGGTGATGTCAATATGGAGGACTACACAGTAACAAAGGTCCAGCTTGGCAAGGTTACCAACGAAAGTGAAAAAGCCGATGCGCAAGTCACTTTGGATATCTTGGCGGGAAGGCTGAATAAAGTAGAGTAAGCTCGTAACATGTACAAACAGAGGGCGGAGCATTATGCCACTGTTGTAAAGAGACTTGCAGGTTCTCCAAGTAATGCACAACCGCTGACAGTGGTAAATATTGAAGACCCAGCTGTCAAGAAAGCTGAGAAATTCGCCTCCAAAGGCAAGGTGTTATATGATTTCGTTGAGAAGATCATTGAACACGGATCTCAGATAATTTTGTCTGCGGATGAGAAAACTACCATGTTGGCCAAGCTCACCACAGAGCTTGATAAAGAAAAGAGTGTACTTTCCCAGGAGCGTAGATACATGGAAAAATGCATGTTGTCATGGTCGGAAATGAAACAGGTAAAGCTCAGCAAATTGGTGGAGGTTGGGGTAATTCCTGACAAAGAAAAATTCGTAGAGGTAAGAGAATCACTGAAACACAGAATTCAAGTGGTTCAATCTCTCACAGAAGATCTTCACCAAATACAGGAAGATGTCGACGGGCATCGTACTATTCTTGAAAAAGGTATCAAAGAGTTGCCTGGTCAACTTCTTGAGGAAAATCATATCTTCTTGCCGTCCACAAAAATATCCCAGATCTTCAAGGAAGCCATCATGAATTTGATTGACAGTTCAGACTTCTCAGAAGCTTCGTTGAACATCATTTGTGATACAAGGCTCACATTGGACAACCTGAAGACGCATCTTGACAGGTGCAAGAAGGTTCATTCATCTGCCATGAGATCGATCACAAGAATTCACACCATTGTGGATTACACCGTTGGTCCAGATGAGAAGTTCGTGCAGGAGACTAGGAGGAAATTTGAAGACTTCCGCGCCCAATGCAAAGAAACGTGAAGCAAAATTTCTATTCTCAGTTGTTAGACATTTGGCAAGGCATCCCATTATGCATCTTGTAAATATTTCTCGACATTTTCGAATGTCTTTTTGTAAATTGTAATTACACCAAGTCCAAAGATGTAATATTTTGAAAACAAATTACACTTTGACTTTGATCAAAGTTAGGTGAGATCTCCTAAAATCGCTCACCTAATTTTCCCTGATTTTCTCAATCCCTTTCCTAATTTTGCTCATCCCTCTTTCTATATAATGTAAGGGATTTTCATTGTAAATTTATCCTTTAGTGTTTTGCAACGAAGTGCTGCCCTTTTTGAAGCAAATTTGTGAAACTTTGCGTTCATGCTTTGTGAATGAATTTCGATCAATAAAGAAGAGGATTGCAAGCCATACTTTGCGTTGGATTCGATACTTTTGTGAGTTGATCTTATTTGGTAGTGATTAGCTTGAAGAATCTGAAGGACTCTAAGTAGTTTATGTAAACTTTGTGTTACTTTTATTATTTAGATTGCATTTCTATTTCTGTTTATCATTCGATTGAATGATCTACAAGACTTTGTGCTTGTAATTATTCATACTCTTGGATACTTTTGTCGAAGGATCTACAAGACTTAGTGCTTGTAATCGTTCGTGCTATTTGATACTTCTGTTGGATGATCTACAAGACTTTGTGCTTGTAATCGTTCATGTTGTTCGAGGAATTGTTGCGTCTAAGAAGACTTTGTGCTTCTAACGTGACAAACGGTACATCTGCACAGATCCAACATTGAAAAAGCTACAGAACGACTTTGTGCCTTCGTGAGCTTTCCCTTTTTGCTTTATTTGTTTGTTATTAATCACTTTTGGTATCTCTACGCTTCGCTTTGACGAGATAGAGATATTGGTATTACTGCTAGTTGTTAGTTTAAGGTTATCAAGAATTGTAAACTTCCAACGGTGAAGCGTTGTAAACATCTTCTCTAAAAAAAGAGAGAAGGATGAATGTAACACACCCCCCCCACTCCGTAAGTTTCGTGTACATTTTGTAATTACTTGTTTGATTTACTATCGCTTCTGTTAGCAGTAAGAAGGGCGCCTCCCCTTTCCGAGAGGAGAGATTCACATCTCACATAGTTGTGGCTGAAGTCCAAGTTGTGTAATCTATCGAAAAGCTGATTACATAATTTTCACCCAACAATTATCATATTATATTTTATTATAATGTATCATATTATCATATTATATTATAATATATTATATTATTATTATTATTATCATATTATATTTTATTTTATTGACAAGATAAATACACCTATTTTGATAAATAAATAATAATATAATGATAGATATTAATATATTATATTATATTATATTACAAGTGCATCCTGATGGCTAGATAGCCAGCCAGTGCCCTAGACTAGTGTGAAATTTCTAGTTTTGGTTCTCAGTTTGAATGCTTTGGTGGAGTTTTTGTTTGTAGTTTTGATGTGGTTGTTTTGAGTTTATTTGAAGTGTGTTTATGTTGGACAAAGTTGGTCATACCATCCATAGCAAGTCGTACCACCTCTAGCTAGTCGTACTTGTCCATTACAACAAATATAATGTTTGACTCATGATTTCAGATGCCTCTCTGATCCGTACATGGTAGTTTGGCACTTGAAAGATCAGAAAATGATGATTTACAGATGATTGGAGGTCATACCATTTAGCCCCAGTCGTACTTGCAAGATGGCCGTGAGCTTTAGGGGCCTAAGTGCTACCTCTTTGGAGGTGTTTTCATTATTTTGTGAGGCGCCTAGGCTAGGACAATGATTACGAAATCATTTTGGAGTGAACAATGCCGAAGTGAAGGTGTTTTGGGGTGCTTAGCCTAGCCGCCTTGACTTGCAACCATGAGTTTCAGTGTGTTTCAGACCTGCTAAAACAGATATTGGCAGTCATAAGTTGGTTTCAGACCTGTACCTACCTTTCTCAACCCATAATTTAAGGTATATAAGGTGTTATTGCAAATTGGGTGATTTGAGGGCTTGGTTGCTAACCATATGGGTGGGATACAATCGTTTCTTTCATATTATCAGTAAAGGTTTTTTTCTTATAGATGAGATTTTCAATGAGCTAATCTTATAACACTAGATGGTACTACCACTAGTGATCTTGTTCTTGTTATTTTGTTGTGATTTACCCCACTGAATTAGTGGTTCATTGGTTCTCACTCACTGTTGAAGAGTGAAAGAGTTTCTCTTGTTTACTATATTCACTCACCACTAAAAAGTGTGAGAGTTGTTATTTTCTTATTGCATTTACTCACCACTAAAAAGTGGAAGAGTTGGCTTTACATTTTCATTATTGTATAAGGTTTCCCACTAAAAACTAGAAGTGCTAAGCTAACCCCCACCGGATAAGTGGATGTTACTTTCAACTGCTTCATTTCAAGTATAATTGTAATCTTGTATACCATATCCTCTCACCTCACCCACACTGGGAACTTGGTGATTAGAAAGTGAAAAGGAAAGTTGCTTAGCATGTTCATTATGTTTGAGCTAACAAGTTTAAAAAAAAAAAGGTGTTTATTACATCAACCACTAACAATGTGTTTGCTTTTATAGAATTGAATTCACACAAAACATCCAAGTGGTAAGGTAAAACCATGGCTACACAAAATCATTGACCCCACATTTATGTTTTGGTACTAATTTTTCAATATTAAATGTTTTTCTCATGTGCAACCCATACATAAAATATCTAACCAATGTTACATACAACTTTACAAGTGGACCTAGATAAATTTTTAATATAGCTAAACACATAACCTAAGATGCACCACAAATAAATATTAATTTTACATAATTAAAATAGTTCATTCTTGTGTACAACATCCTATTCCTAACATGCAATTTGAGGGTTGATGTTGGCTTGGTTAACAGAGAACTTAGTACTGTAAAGAATATAGTCTACCACCAAAGTACTTAAATGTTATAGTTATCATTGTGTGTGATCATAGAATTTGATAATTATGTACATATGACATGAGACATTAAAAAACCAAGATTTGTCTCCATTTCGTCTATTACGAAATTCAATCATACACAAATCCCCATTCAAATGGCATGGGCTTTAGCCATACACAAGATGCAAGGGATCACTTTTTCAATAAACCCATCTTCACGCTTCAATTTGCTAATATATTTTCTTGCTTATGATTGTATTTCCTAATGTTATTATTTTTTGTATTTACACTCTCAACAATAATTGAACCATATTTTTTGAGAAGACCTAGTGTTGTTAAATGCATATCAATTGAGATAGTCATGAGAAAAATAAAAAATGCAACACAAGAATCTCAGAAACATAAATATATAGCACTTTGCCAATAGAATAATAAATATCTATACTTATCCACTATTTGATAACAATTCTAAATGTTATTACCGGAAATTATATTTATATTGATAGGCCACATATACCAACCCCTATATTTTATTGTAAACCTTCATATTCATTCTCTACTTTCATACTTTTTAATTAAAGAAAGTGTTACCGATACTAAAAAGAAAACAGAAAACTTGTGGATATGAATTTTGACCTTTTTCTTTATTATTAAAATACCATACACCTTGCATAAGGCTCTTTCCAATGGGTAAGAATGTTCCCCACCTTGTTAGATAGAATTATTGAAGCCTTTTGCCAAGAACATAACACTTTCACTCTTGAGGGCAACCACTTTCGAAATGTGAGCAAGACTGGGCTTCAAAGAATGTTGTAAAAAAGAAATTGGTTTGTAAGCTTTTCTATTAGTCTGGTAATCTGAATTTTTTTAAGTAAACCACCAGACCATCAGATCTATTCATTGTGATTTAGATTATAATTTGACAGACAGGCTTTAAAGTTTGAATAATATAGCTCTCAAATTGTGATTTGGATTTTAAGTTTTGTTTTTTTCTAAATCATAATTTAAACAAGAATAAGCTAAAGCAATAATATCTCATTGGCTGATGAAAATTTTACCAGGGAGATAAATATATTCCATCACTTTGAGGGGATGTGGAGAAAACTACTATAACTGACAG
>VDFB02368479.1:0-31444 GCA_007258455.2 Sequoia sempervirens
TGATTATCTCGTATAACAAATACAACCACACAATTTCCAACATAAGGAGTAAATATAAATAAAAGTATCAACCATCATGGTTTCACCAAAATAAGAATTCACCAAAGATCATGCAATCTCACCAAATAAGAAATAATCAAAGCTAAAGCAATCATAACATATAATTCATCTTTTCCTCAAGCACTTGCATTCATAAAAAATACAATTTCAACATAAAAGAATAGAGAAGTAAAATCAGCATGCATGGAATTATAGCTTCCAACGAAGATACTGCTTCCTAAGCTTAATTTTGTCAATCACACTTGATGCTCCTTCTATGATCAGCATATCTCCAATCCTAGCCTTTCTCAAAAACTCTTAACAAACTACAAACTCATAAAGCAATCTCTCTTTTCTCTCTAATGCACTCAATAACTAATTTGCACATAAAACTACAATAATGAACTTCAAAAGAATGATAATGAATGAATGACCAAAAGGCGAAGAAGTTGCCTCTACTTATACTAAAATCTAAGAAACTTAATGCTACAAACTAGCTCTACAATCTGCCACCTTTTCTCTTTCAACTGTCATAACTTAACAACAAAAACTAACTTAACCTCTAAATGAGTCGACTAAGCTAATAGAAGTGAAATGCGGCTACTTAAACAATTAAGATGCAAACACATAACAGCTCCTACATTTCCAGTCTCTATAATATGGTTGAGTCACCTTCTTTTAACTGTCAACAATTGTTATTTTACTGAGTCAAAGCACATAAATTTTTACCTACAGGTTTCATATTTGGAGACTAAGTCGACTTCTTCCAAGCTTGAGTCAGCTCATGGCTTTGAAAAAGTCTTATGCTTTATCAAGACTGTGTGTGGCTTTTTAGCACAACAAATAGACTTCTATTTGATTCAAACTTCATAATATAGCGCCACACATCACACATTGTGTGCCCTTTTTAAATGTGTGATAGTTTTAATATATGCAACAGTATTTAAAATGCATTGCTTCACTTTGCATAACACAAATTATGCACTTTATAAACTGTGTTGAATACCATTAACTTTATAAATAATACATCATATACTATGCACGAAACTTAGTGCTTTAATTTTCATTTAAACATTCTCACATATGCATAGCATATGATTTAAATTGGCTTTATACAACCATTTACTATTAATATGGTATGTATTATATATGCGCCAAAGTTTACTTTATAACATTTCAAATATATATATCAACATTAAATATATTAATATATATATATATGTATGTATGTATGTATGTATGTATATACATATACATTAACATACTCATATACATATATATCATTATATATATTATATACATATATCATTATTTTTTTATCATAATAAACACATATTTATATCATATATGTCCAATCGATATTCTCATGCATATGATATATCCGCACATGAGTATGTGTAAGTACTTCTACATTTATACACACGTATGTATATACTCACATGTATGAGTTATCACAATTGCATATGTATATACATATATACATTCTATGTATATACATATATACATTCTATGTATATATGCATCGATTAATACATAAATATAAGATACACAAAGAAGAACTTTATGCAGAGATTTAGTCACATAATCCAAACTAAGAAACAATCACGAAATGAAAGACCAAAACAAAAATGAATCATCCTCAAATTATGACTGAAGGTTTACTTACCAATTCTCGAACTAACTTGACTCAACTTGACCAAACTAGGATGTGAGTGTGTGATAGCTCAAATAGGCATATTAAGGGTTACCAAACCAAGCTCTTCTCCTAAGTGATACTCCCCCTCTCTTCCGAAGGCTCGATTCTTTTCCTTCATCCAACTTAGTACATCACAATAGTAGTTAGCCAATAACATTACATTCATATGCATCAAATATTTTCACCTTCAAATCATTTAAAGTATCATATTGCATAGCACATTTATTCATCACATTTTCCATCAAAATATACAAAACATAATCATGTATTAAAGCATTTTAACTCATCAAATAATAGTAAATAGGTAATTTAACACAATGGGGTGTAACATCTAGGTTGTATTTCATTGGGTGCTAAAGCAAATGGTTAAAAAATATCCTTGTCAGGTTTGGGTGCTAGTAGCATGGGTATCATGTCACCTATACTCCTGTATTCTAACAAGGACTCTACACCAATAATTATCTTTATGCCCCATATTTGTGTTAATTTAAGCAATAAATTTGTGTTTAACCCTCATGCTCTTGATGGTGATGGTTTGGTTTTTAAAGGCAGTAATGACACCATGACCCTACTAGATTATGTTCCAATTACTATGCATTCTCCTAATCTTTGTGTTGTTGTTAGTGTAAATTTTGTAGCTTCAAATTTAGGTCACCAACAGTCCTAGGCAACAATTGTAGGTATTAGGGTTATTGCACACCCTTTTTAAGATAAAATGCAACCCCTCCCATATGCATAATCTTCACCTATGGTGGCTTGTGGATAGGACATGCTTGAAAATGAATAATTTTATATACGATGGGGTTTGGTAAATATAAATTCAATATTTTTTGGCCTTCTCTTCCTAACTTATACAATTGGATTTTAGATTCATATAAGCCTCTCCCTAAGGAAAATATTGAGTTATTTCCTTATGTCAAGGGTTTCTTCATAGTGACATTTTCCTCTTCAAAGGATTGGAATTTAGTGCTTAATGAAATGTTATTTGGGGAGAGAACTCTCTCTTGATCAATCCTTGGTCTAGATCCTTCAACCCCCTCTTTGAACCTCTCAATGTTAGACATGTTTAGGTTCAACTTCCAAATATTCAATATTCAATTATGGGAAGATTCTTACTATGAGGCGATTAGAAATATAATTGGTCATTTCTTGAAGGTTGACTCTACTACTTCCTACATGTGTCACTCTATGCTTTTGAGTATTTTGGTGGACATAGATATCTACAAGGCTCTTCAAGAGAATATAGTTTTGATGGTATGGGATAATACTTGGACTCAACCACTTAACTATGAGGGTCTCCCATTAAGATGTAGATCATATTTTTCCATTAGCCACTTGGCTTATAATTGTCACTCTCCTATCGCAAGGGAAAACTATGTAGTGGAGTAATTCCCATTGAGATCACTTAATTATTACTACTTCTAACTCTCTAGTTGATGGTTACTCTTAGGATGTTGGTTCTTCTCTTCATGCTCCCCTATGGTTCTTGAGGGGGTTTCTCATATGGTTGGTGCAACTTTGGAAAGTATTTATCCTTCAACTCCATTGGCTTCTATTGGTGAGTTCCACACACCTTCTACTCCAGTTGCTACACTTGCTATACAATAGGCTTTACCATCACATTTTTCTATTCTTGAGGCAGATATTTGAAATTTGGCTACTTTGACTAGATGTTCCTCTATTTATGTTTCACCCATAGATGTGCCCTCTAAGGGGGAGCCTCACCCACCTCCTAGGTTTGGGAACTTAGAATATAATATTTCCTACATAATTTATCAAAGGTAGAAGAAATTTATTCCCAATTTTATTTCCCAATTGCACACTAAGGTGAAGAGTGTGAGATTGAATAGGGTAGGGTTTAGCATTGTTTAGGCTAGATCCTTAGGCACTTTTTTATCCCAAGTGAATTGGATGTAATTGTGTTGATTTGCCCTTGGTAACTTGGCTATAATTGTAATTTACTCTTGTCTAGGAGGCTATTGTGTATGCTTTGACTATTGCTTCTTATGTGCAAGGTTTTGGGTCCCTTCAAAACCCTTTTACATCAATCATAAACATCATTAAAACACTATTGATTCTTACTTGATTTTTATTCTCAAATAAAACATTACAACATAATATTTGATGAAAATAAGGAAATGTGATATAAATTTAAGATAACACAAATCACAAAAATAATATAAGTAGTTCTAAATAAAGAAGCATTGCAAAGAATGTCTTAATTTTGAGTAAGAAAGTATATATTTAAATTGTCATTTCTTTCTATGATATAGTTTTTAAGATATATTAGTAGTATGTGTTTTGAGTTGAAGGGTTTATGGTCTAGGAATCATTATAGACCACAAACCTTTAGGTATATTATACATATAAATTTAGCTAAATGCAATTTACTAATGTTTAAATTGAGACTTGCACATAGTCATCTCCAAACACTCCCACAATTCTTGATGAAAATTACAAAAAAGTTAAAAATAAATATATGATGGAACCCAAATCATTATTGTATTGGTATGGACATAAGCTCATCCTATGAACATTAGTTGGATCAGTTTTTTGATCAATGGGGAGAGATCCACCTTGTCATGTAAGAAGTGTCATAATATACTAACTAGATAAGCCCTTCCCTGTTAAAATACCAGTTTCAACACATTTATCATTTTCCTTATTTCCCTTATAGCTTTATGCAATCCTAATTATTGCCCCATTTTTTTAGTTTAACAGCTGAGCAATGAATTAAATCAAACAAACCCACCAAAAGGGTATATTTGTTGTCTTTAACTTTCAAAAATTTGACAATAATGGTCCAATTTGCAAAAAGAATAAATTCCTCAAAAATAATTTTGAGGTAATTTTATATGTATTTCATATATTTTCATTCGCATGCTGTACTCTCCTCTTTAAGAAGTTCCTAAGTTTTGATTCAATCAACTTTTTTCGTATGTATAATTAGCTTTAAAACTTTGAATAGTAATATCTAGTGCCTTGAAATTGCTTTGTTGCCACTTAATTCTTGTGTGTCAAACATCTATTTCAAGAAGCGTCTAGTTTAAATACCTCCAAAAGGATAACCTTCATCTTATATGATTGAAAAAGATCACATTCCTTCTTTTGTCCCCAAGTCAATATTAAGAAGGGTTGTAAGTATATATAGCTAGATATATCAAACCTCAATTATAAATATAATTATATAAGTAAAGTATGTATTAGAACTATGCATCATATTAGCTTGATAAATAACCTACTTTTGTGCTAACTAATAACATGCACAATATAATAAGACTAGCCTTGAAGTATCAATTTCCACTTAGATGATCATAATGATTAAGATCTAGGGAGATTACTTGAAGAGTTATCAAATGTAAGAGTTGGCTTCATTGGATATAAATAGACTTTCTATACAATAATGGAGTATGAACTTGAAATTATAGTTAGATAGGCTTGTCCTTCAAGATATTAGACTCTAAATAGAAAAATTGAAGAGAAAATTGGAGAAAAATATATGAAATGAATTTATGAAAAATATTTACTTTGGAAATGTTAAATGATTTCCTAATTATTTCATTCCCTAGTCTAATGCAAACCATTGGGCATAAATAAATAGTGTGATGTGGTTGACCCATTAGTTGTTTACATGAGGACCAAGATCTCCATTTAAATATTTGGTGCACTAACTATAAAATACTAGTATTTTAAGCTCTTCCAATGTGAAATTTTAGTCATGATCATACATGTTGGGTTGTTTTAGGGGTAAGGATGAAAGGTAAGTGAAGTTTGTTATAAGATATCAAGTTTCATGTGTGAAGTGGAACTTAATCTTGTGGAGATGACTTAAGGGATCATGGAGCTTGATCACTACAACCTTTATAGGTTTGTCATTCTAATTAATGCATTGTAGGAGATGATGTGTTGAGAAAAATAAGTGAGTATGCATTCTCATAAACTAATTACATAAGTTCTCCCCTCAAGAAAATTATTGTGTCATCTATGAAACATGATAAGATGCCTTGGAGGATAATTGAGAAAGAAAAGGTGAATATTGAAAGGAAATCACTAATGTAAATGAAAATAAAATGTTAAAAAGTAAATTTTGTACTTGGATGGACTTGCATTCATGTGTTGATTGATAAAAATATAAAATTATATGAAATGTGGAAAATTAAATCTACTACTATAAAATTTATATGTAGAAATTAAGGATGCAACCTTATATGCATTTGTGGTTCCCCTAAGGGTGGATGGGTAATGTTCATGTGAGAGGAATTCCTAGGATCCTAAGGAAAGAGAGAAAAGATTTAGATAGTGTACATTGTAAGCTAAGATGTGATTTGCAAAGGAGGAGTATATGGGTAGTCATATCCCCTTAGACTAAATATATATACAAAGTGTTGACCCCTAGGCCAAGAAGTATGTGACATCCTCTAGTATTTATATAAGTAATTAATGTATAAGATATATCTAGTAGTTGTGTTACTAGTGAGGTTGTGTCTCTTTGGTCACATTCTATGCAAAAAATGAAGAATGTTGATACAAAATCTTTAATCATGGTCAAATTTGTCGTGTGTGAGTGTGTGTATTATAGGGACACCCCTCTATTATTTTATGAGAAAAATAATGTGTAGATGAATATGTGTTAGGAGATAGAAGTGTGAGATGAGTAAATAAAAGTATAGAGAATATTGAAATTAATGGTTGGTGTTGTTGAAATTAGTGATATATTGGTGATGGTTATATATTATAAAATTGTAATTGTAAAACTCCTAACATATAATACATGTGAATAATGGAAGGAATGTGATGTAGGGAAGATATGCATAATTGTGATAGAATATATCAGGATGAAACAAGGATAAAAAATAAAAGAAATAATCTATCAAAGTGTGTTAGATGTTGGAAAATGGAAAGGTGTAAACTAGAGCAGATTCAATTATTGTTGAGTATGTAACTATGAGGTATGTCAAGTTAAGATGAGGTAGTGAGATTTGGTAGGAAAAATATTATGAAAGAAAATAACAATGTAAGGGGATCATGAACATGTTATCATACAATGACATCTTTGAAAGTGGTAGGGTGTAAACTAGAGAAAGGTTTGAGTGTTGTTGAATTTATAACTATGAGGTATGTCAAGTTAAGATGAGGTATTGATATTTGGTAGGTAAAATATTATGTAAGAAAAGAATATGTGGCTAAGGATGTAGTAGGACAATGGACATGTTATGGTACAATGGTATGTAAGATAAAATCAAGTAACAAGAGTTCTAAGAATACCTCCAAGACATGGTCTAGTGGGAATTTAACAGGTAAATATGTATAATGAATATTTTTCAATGGTTGTACAAGGTAAGAATTTCCACCTACTCTATTGAAAGTGTATGGTTCCATCCAAAAAAAATCCATTATTTTATCATCATATGTGTTTAGAATCATGTACATAATTGTTACCCCTTTGTAGAGATTTGTAGATAGTGTGTCTTTATATGTTTCTATTATATTTTTTGTGAATTGTAAATTCTCTAATGGTGTTTAGATAATGGCTCATTTTCTCTTGATGATGAGTTCCCCAACTTATCAACTAAAAAAAAGGATAAAATGTAGCCTCTTTTTCATATATTTTGATCCCAATCCTACAAATTATGGTCTAGAATATAACACTAGAGGTGATGTGTCCTTTCACCTATCTAGCTATATTTATCCAACCATAGTTGAATCTATATCTAAAACAATAATGGGTTTCACTATTATTGAGAATGCCTTTAACATAGGTATTTAATTTTTATATGTTTTACCATACATCGTAGGTACTCTATGTATGGATATCCTTTACGTTAATTTTATATGTTCTTTTTGGGGAATGAGCTATAAATCTAATGTGTTTGTTTGGTTCTCTTTTACAATGAACTTGAATATATGATGATTTGTGCTTTTATTCTCTTCATGTATCTTTCTCAAGTGCTTGTTACAAGTTCAATTTCCACCCACATAAAAATGTTAAGAGAAGGAAATTTTAGGTAAATCAATTGGTTGATTGATACCCTTAATAGGCTTCATGAAGATAAATTTTGATTATGCTTCTAGAGGCAACCTACATAATTTTTTGTGTAGGGATAATTATTCAAGATGATAGTGGGTACTTTGTGCAAGGAGATTTAATCCTCTTAAGAAATTGCATAAACAATGAAGTCAAATGTGAATCATTTATTTAAGGTTTAATACTTGTTAAATCTCTAGGGCTTATAAAATTAGTGGTTTGAGGTGATTCATTATTAATTATTAAGAAACTATTGAAAAAATCATCCAATTAGAAACTCAAAATATTTCTAAAGAAAGCAATTGGTATAGGTAAATCTTATGATAAAATTAAGTATACATATTGTCATAAAGATTCCAATAAGGGAGTTGACCTATCAACTAATTTTGGAATTGATCAAGAACCCCTTACAACATTATACTTGATCACTTACAACATTATACATCTCCTTCCAAAAATATTGGTTAGGTTTGGATAACTTATTATATATGAAATTTCCTTACATTCTCCCCACCAAATTAAATCATTACCACATCACTCTTCTAATATATATCACAATTTTCTTGTGTTATTTGACTACTTCATTAACACACATTACCTCTTGACCATATCCTAAAAAAATTGTGGAGTAGAGTGTTCAAAATAATTATTTTATATAGGTTTAAAGTCCCATGCACTAGTAATAACACTTGGCACATGGGAATGAGATTATTTAAGTTTGCAATGGGTGTTTTTTGATATGGTTTTTGTCTTCTATTGTGGCTTGTAGGTTGCAAGTGGTGAAGTGTGATATGGTTTTGTGCATTAAGGATGGTCTCTTACTTATCTATTTTTATGACATGTTGTCAATAAAATGTGTTCCTTCATAAACCTTTTCATAGATGGGTCATCTCACAATAATGGTTCTAAAAATTGGGGCATCCTGATTTTTGCCTAAAATCACATATTTTTAGAAAAACTAATGATTTAAGCTTTGAGGGATTCCATCTAAAGGATTTTAATTGAAGAGGGTTAGATAAAAGCCCCTTAGATCAAACCCCATTGGACAAAACCCCTCTAGTATTAAATCATACCCTCAATGGAGTATCCATCACACCTATCAAAATGCTAGCAAAAAAACACTTTTTCTTTACCTTTTGAGGGATTAAATAAAGTCATTTAGAAATTATGTTTTATAAGTATGTATCTCTTATTATAAGCTTTACAAAAAGTATGATTTTATTTTTTTTAATTTTATTATTATATTTATATTTTGTTTCTTTTGAATGTTGTTTTTCACTAAACATCAAGGTATTTGTTTCACAAATGCAAAAAAATAAAAAAAAATAGAGAAAAAAATTCCAAAAAAATGTGTGTACACTAGGTATTGATGTTCTTGTTTCATCAAAAAAAAGAAAAATTAATTTCAATACATACAAAACAAGTTATGTGTGACGACATACACCTAGGTCTTGATTATAATTGCTTTGACTTCAAAAATTAATTAAAATAACTATGCAATAAAAAAATATAAAAATATTCATGCACTAGATATTGATATTAAAATATATATTTTAAAAATTATAATTTTATTCTTTCAATAAAAAAAATTATGTGTGACGACATAAACGTTACTTTTTAAAAATGTTGTTTGCTATAAAAAATAAGTTAATAAAAGTTAGGTTAAAAAAATTCATAATTTATTTCTATTTTTTAAAAATATATTTAGAATCTACACACAAACGCAAGGTATTTGTTTCACAAACACAAAAAAAAAAAGAGAATTTTAAAAAAAAAAATGTATGTACACTAGGTATTGATGTTCTTGTTTCATCAAAAAAAGAGAAAAATTAATTTCAATACATACAAAACAAGTTATGTGTGACAAAATACACACATGTCTTGATTATAATTACTTTGACTTCAAAAATTAATTAAAAAAAATTATGCAATAAAAAATTATGAAAAAATATTCGTGCACTAGATATTGATATTAAAATATATATTTTAAAAATTATAATTTTATCTTCTCAATAAAAAAATTTATGAGTGACGACATAAACATTACTTTTTAAAAATGTTGTTTAATATAAAAAATGAGTTAGTAAAAGTTACGCTAAAAAAATTCATAATTTATTTCTATTTTAAAAAATATATATTTAGAATCTACACACAAATTCTCACAACTCACTAGTTCACATCATCTTTAAATTATTAATGGTTTAGTTGCTATAGATTTCATAAAGTAAAATTTTGTAAAAAAATGTTGATATTAATGTCCAACTTGGCCAAAAAGTGGGACATAGTATTGTGGGCTGACCTAGAGGTTAGGTCTCCAAAAATATTGACTAAATTATTTAATAGTGAAGAGGCTACAATACTGGGATTTATCAAGGCCATATTGAGAGAAAGAAGGTTGTGTGAAGCTAGTTTAGAATGGATGGTGCAAAGCATGCGTAAGGGAAGATTTTATGAATAAGATAGTTGATGCAATCTCCAATGAAAGGTTGTGGCTATGGTTGTTTTGCCTCTTCCTTTTGGTAGTATTCAAACTTGAGTTGGTTTTATCTAAGTTGGACCAACACTTGGGAAAAGATAAGGAGGATACAAAGAGTGCATCCACAACAAACATTTACCTAGCATGGAAGGAGATAATGATATTTTCTCATTAACTCTTGGAGGGAAAATAGTACTTTATAAAAAATATTTGGAGGTTTTTCATGGACTAAAATGTATGTTTGTTCTAGTTTGGCATCAATATAAGTTCAATAGGGTGTGGAGGAGGAGGTGCTACATGAAATGGATGGATGGGACATTGGTGTAAGTGATGGGGTGGGGATTATGTGAGAAAATGTAGTTCAGGGTTATTTTCTATTTTTTGATGTCTTGGTTTTTTATTTACTAACCTTAAATTATATATTAATATCTTGGTCATAACTACTATATATTTAACTTTGAATGTGTGTTATTTTCATTGATAATAAACTTATTAGCATGAATATGTAATGAAAAATATGTTTCAATGGAGAGTGCCCTAATACAAACCTCACTACTTAATAGAAAAAAGACTTCAATGAATATTGCATATGTAAAACTATCCATGACATGTTTGGCTACAAATAAATATTTAATTGTGTCATTTTGTTGTTATTTGTGAGACCATACTATGTTGTGAAGAGTAGGATGAGATGTGTTGTATCTTTATTTGGTGTTGAATGAATCTTTTCAAGTATTAGGATTATCAATGTGTGTATTCATGATAGAGTTTTAAGGAAACAATATCCAACTCATATCCTATATCAACAAAGATCCTAAATTTTTCATCATTATCAATAATGTCTTCAACTATGCTCATTTATTAATCATTAGGATCCATATGGTGTTAGTGGAGGAAATATTGATATGAGTTTTATTGATGACATGTGTTTTCTATATGCAATTGAGTATTACAATGCGAGAGGGCATGCGATATTAAATTGTGATCAAGTTCATGATTGCCTTCATTTCAATATGAACATCCACATAATTGAGAGAACGTTTTTATATTATGTGTTAATAGTTGATAAAGTCAGATTATTTAAATTGTTTGGAATAATGTAATATTTGGTTGATTTTTTTCTTTTAATTATTGCAGTGTTTATTTCCCCTTATGGATGAATGTGTAAAATTATTTTCTTGGAAAGTGGTTACATATGAATAATCTAAGTTTTCTACATTTTTCCTTTGAGTTCTCATAATTTATGTGCCGCCATCGATATCAATCATTGTTATATCCATGAGAATTAAAATTTATCATAATAGGTATCTAAAGGAAAAATATGTTATCAAAATACTTAAATATGGATGGTGGACCTAAGTAAGTATTATATAGGAAATTTATGTTGTTGAATGTTATGGTATATCAAGGATTATTCTCTAGTTGGTAACAATTATCCCAAAAGATATCTTGATTAATAGTTTGTTACATGGACTATTATAAATATTAATGGTTGAAACATTGTACTTCAAGTTAGATTCTTAAGTGGAGGACATTGATGAAAGTGAAGAATAATGCTTGGTTGTCAAAGTTATGTTGTGTCTTCATACTAAATTTGTCACCATCAATAAAAAGATGAGTTGATTCAATAAAATGGTGTTTAATTGTGACAAAGTTTTAAAAAATAATTTCCATAAGGAGCTCAAATTGGTCTTCTAGTAAGAAACCTTTAATTAAATCATCAAAAATTTGTATGGAATGACATTGTAAAGAAGTGTCCATTATAAAGCTTATATCAATACTATTATACCAAATAATTTACATGTAGTAAGAGTTTTGATTTGTAACTAATCTATAATGGGAACAAAAAATAATTTGTGAAATTAGTTCATGTTATATATCAATGTAATATCTAGCTAGTAAGGGCCTATAGCTATGTGGGATATGTCAAGCAACAAAGATTTGTTTTAAGTGGTTTTATAGTGGGACATTAAATATATTGTTAATTTATGCCAAGTGAAATGGAGGGGAGTATTAGTTGGGAGAGACAAATTTGTATAGGGTAGCAGTAAGAGCAATATTATTTATATCTAAAATAATATTATAGTGTTCACAAGTAATGGGATTGTGAGAGAGAAGAGACAAGGGGGATAAGATGGGGAACACAATGGATTGGATTTAAGGGGGGAAAGTTTGATCATGTATTTGAGTATTTTTTAATTCAATTGTATATGTATTTGTATTAAAATTTTAGATCACACTCAACAAATACATCATTAGGATGGGGTAGAAGGTAGGTTTGATAATGACTAAACTCATTTTTTTGGAAAATTTTATTTGATCACACTTGGCTTATGCATTGTGGGTAAACATATTTATATATGACCAAAATTTTAGTTGGAATGGTCTTAGAGTGATTTGGGATAAGTGGTTGAGCCTCTAAGTGATCTACATTAGTCCAACCTTGAAGCATAATATTGTCTAAGGCATTCCTTGTGTTGGATCTATTGGTTGCTCCAATTTTTATCCATAATTCTCTAAAGACACAACCACTTCTAATAATCAAGAGTTTTTGGGAGTTGGTCAATGAACAAGGATATTCAATTACCCTCCCACACTTCAAGCTCTATTAAACCTAGACAGGTATACCTTCAAATAGTATTTATAAACAGCCAAAAAGTTACAATAGACACTAAAATAACAGATAGGTTCTCATGCATTTAGACAAGGACTTGTGAAGTTTGATACAATAATAAGATAGATTCCTTGTAAAAATTTAATTCCCAGCCATGAGAACATTAAATAATTACTATAACTTAGAAATGCATTAATATTTTTATTTTGAATGGTCATGGACCTGTAACTAGCATATTAATGGACTGGTGTCTTAAACCATGGGTAATAGAGTCAAAAGATCCTAAAAATGCTCCTTGAACAATAATCTAAAATGTAAACTCAATAGAAATTCATTATGACTGCCTTGCAATAGTACATCCTATACTAAGATTCTTTAATTCTTCTTAGCAATCCTTGAATATCTTAAGACTCTCAACATTCCAATTCCAAAAAAATAGTCTATTACTTTAATAGAATCCATAAAAGAAACATTCATTTGCACAATACTAGAAAGATGAACTCAAAGATCCTTGATAATTTTTATTCATAAGAAAGATAAAATATACATTGGAGACAATTTTTTGAATCATCTTTCAAAATATCTATATCTTCTAAATTTGTATATTGATATACAACTTGAATTTATATTTGCATTCACTTTTTCTCGAGAGCCTAAAGCAAGAATCAACCTCTCTAAACAAAACTTGCCTAATTACAATTTTCTAGGATCCTAAAAAATGGCTTAGAATTCCCTTTTATAGAAATAAGGGAGCAAACAAGTTTAGAGCATTAAACAAATGCCACAATTTGATTTGACACCCTGTTCAAGTGACCAAACAAAATGTAGGTGTAATTACTTCATATAAGACAAAAAGTATACTCAGAGACAAAATGGTTGTAGAAGTTGTTGCATAAGATATTGATAAGTGTCTAGAATATGACAAATTTTGGGTAGTTGCATGATTGTTTCAGTTATACTTCTTGACCCATGCTGCAAAAGTGTTATCTGAAGGACAAGGAAATGCAAGAATTTGGCTAGAAAAATTCAAATGAGAAGAATATTCCTCACTTGTCCATTTCTTGGATGCTTCAAAAAACTTTATTAATCCTAATTCAAGCTTTATTAATTGGTCCATTACATCATTATATTTATCCATATCTACCTTATTGTTGGCATAATGGATTTCTTGGCCCTCATTTTGTAGAGGATGCTTTGCAAGATTTTTGTGAACTCAAAAAAAGCAATTAAATTGAAAATACAAAATAAATCGATATATATTGGCAAAAGAATCCATTAAAGCTCATACATGTGAATAGGGTGGTCGATCTTGATCTAACTTGGACAAATCTATGGATATCACAACCTCTAAAATATTTTAAAATATTTTTGCTTTAATTGCTACGAAAAATCACTTTGGTGGCCCCACAAAGTCTTCAGAAAGCTTTGACGGATATGTTGACATGGCATGAGAAAGCACACGTATCAACATTTCATGCTACCATTGCTTGAAATTGTTATATTTGTTATAACCCACGATATGAAACAAGCTTGTGAAATCATGCCATGTGTAACCTGGGAGCCATCATTTCATGCTACTATTGCTTGAAATTTTTATATTTGTTATAACCATGATATGAAACAAGCTTGTGAAATTATGCCATGTGTAACCTGGGAGCCATCTATAGACATTGAAAAAATGTCTTAGGCTTGCTAACACCATTTTTCCATTGTCGAGGGTCATATTTCTGCTATTAATTAAATAATTCTTAATTATTTAATTAATTCATTTCTCCATTAATCTTGATTAATTAAATAAATTATATTTATTTAATTATGACCCTAATGTCCTCTTTCCTCTATAATTAAATAAACTAAATTTATTTAATTATTATCATTTTCTACTATAATTGAATAATTATATTAATTATTTAATTATTCACTGTTAACTTTTTCTGACACAAATTAATTAAATCTTATTTAATTAATGACTTGTCTTTTCTCTCACTTTTTGAATTAAATTTCTATTTAAAGCAAAAAGTTAACTCGCTTTTTCCTCTTGCAATGAGATAATGTTTCCATTATTTCAAAATGCAATTTCCTTTTTGAACTAACTAATTTTGTTGAAAAATTAGTTAATTTCCTCTTACTCTTTCACTTCTAATCTTATCTCATCTTGTCAAGTGTCTAATTTTGACCATTGATTGAATTAATGTCTTTTCAATCTCGATTGTTCATTTTCCATCTGGCTCTCTATAAATAGTGTTGTTATTTATCATTTTGATCATCCTAGAATCTTAGAATCGCATAAAACCTTGAGTATATATGCTATTGTGCTATCAAGAGATAATATTTTTCTTTGTCTAGTCATAGGCTTATCATTGCAGGCTACAAATCTGAGGGCATCAATCATTTAGTAGCAAAATGGAGAAGAACTATGGAGATAATTCAATGGATGCATGAAGGATTGAGTGAGATTGTTTCATTTTGTTTTATGTTTTTATGTTTTCATTGTTCTCAATAGTCAATTGGGGTTTTGATGTTTATCGATCTTATAATGCTTTAAACTTGAAAATCTAACCTTGATACACCATCATTTCATGCTACCATTGCTACCATTGCTTGAAATTGTTATGCTTGTTATCCCAATGTTAAATGTGCTCGTAATAAATTAAACTTGTGCAATAAAACATAGGAGTGACACATGGGTCCAACATGGCAAGTAGTGGGGCCAAAAATAAGAAGGCATGGGCAAGGCACTTAATTAACTAGATATAGATGAATGTTTTATCGTAAGAGTAAGTCACTAGGATGAAGGGGATAGTTAGCTCACAAACATAAATGCTTTGAAAGGGAACTTAGGATACTGAAAATCGGTTGAGGAAGTAATTTTAAAATTAGAACATAAAGTGATGGGCTTAGGACATAGGCAATAGGGCTAAAGCCTTAGGGCTTTTAGAGTTACGTACCTCATGGAAAAAACCTTAGGAAATAGAAAATCCCTAATGGGATCTAATAATTGCATGGATGTGATGGAAAGGAATGATAGGATTATCACTAGAGTAATCTTGGATGGAATCAATTTAGCAATCAAACATGTCTACTTGTAATGCCTTGTCTTGTAACCTAAAGAATGTTGCATTGACTAAGAAAGTATAATAAATTTTTTTTTAAAAGTGTAAACATTAACTTTACTAATTGCAAACATTCCCTAAGTAACGCGACAACACACTACTTGAAAATCCCATAGATGACAATAGTATTTAACATAACATGTATTTAAATTTTCATAAACTTTAAAACATAATTGAATAACATTTAAAATACATCATTTAAAGATATAAAGTACAAATATGATTCTTTCTTTTCATAGCATTTGAATTAACATTACAATAATCATTTTCCAAATGAGGTAGGTCATATAAAAATGTACAATTACATATTACAAATGTTCACCTCGAATACAATTGAGGAGTTATACATAAATAAAGTTTCCAATGATACAAATAAGAAAGTACATATATCCACATACGAGCTCTCCATCCAAGAAATACTCGTTGCCACGAACAAGAACTGGGGACCCAACGGAGTAAGGTGCACGTTCCACCCAACCATGTGGTACCCATAGGTCCACCCCCTATGCTAGGAGATAGTAAAAAGGTTCCCTAGACATAACCTTCAAACCCTAGACACAAGTAAAACCAAAAACATACTTTACGAGTACAAACTTAACTTAATGGTTACATTGCTTCCAGAACAAAATGATCAAATATACTAAGTTCACAAGGTCACTGTTATTATAGGTGGAGTGTCATCACAATGTTGCATAGGTTACCCTGGTGTTTCTTACTAGGTTCTGGCCCCCACTTGGGTTACCCTGGTAACCTCTTACGAAACCCGGCCCCACATGCAATCTGTTGCGGTATCGAATATATTTTAAATTAACAAGATATAAACTTTTCCATTCTAGGCCTTCTCGACTTATTCTCAAGACTGAACTAGCCCTTGATTCTATAAGTGAGGCTTATTAATCTAGTTAAATATTTTAAACTACCTAATGTGTTGATTTAGTTTTCTCTGATTTACTAACTCTACATGAGTTACCCAGGTACCACTTTGTGTGTCGGCCCTCACAAAGAGCCACTCCCCTAAAAATAACACAAGGAATCTAAGTCCTCTAACTAAGGTCGACAAAGTGCACATAAACTAGTATCAAACACCAATCATATAACAATGGACATCACAACCTGTTCACAGAACCATGTGTCTAAAAACCATACAAAACTATGTGCACTACCCTAGTTAACTCAAAGGATTGAATTTAAAACAATTAACAACTCCCTCATTAACAAACTTATCTGGAAGACTTCAAATTCAAAGTAATCCCAATTTTCCCAAAAGAATAGAAACAATCTAAAGCAAATCAGGCATAATAAAAATATAATGTTAGGATTTACTAATTCCAATCAAATCCATTTCTTTTAGCATGATAATCAAACAACATGATTATAGTTCTTTTCTCAAACAATAAAATAAATTGAAACAATTAATTTAATTATGATTTTCTTAATTTCACATAAGAAATAAAAAATATATACCAAATTCTCTCCTTCAATCTTACTGTTGTTTTTTAAATAGTTGATCTCATACTTTGCTTACATCAAATAGATAAAACCTTATTTAAATTCTAAATCATTTTCCTGAAACTAATATATATATATAGACAGACATATATACATATATTTAAAGTTTAAACTAAACAAATTGAAATTCATTAAAGAAATTATATGGCAAATAATACTTAGGGCATCCTCAAATTATACACAGTCGGATTTTTTGTTTTAATCATAAAACATAAACAATTTGGGGTTTTGTTGGCTGTATACACAGCCGACCCCATATGGGGGCTACGACTGTGTTGGCAGTTGTGTGTTGCCTGTGACGGCAGCATCGGCTGCCTTCACAGCCGTCGCCCTATATGGGCTACTATGGGGTAGCCCTGCGGCCTCCGCCCTAATATATATATATATATATATATATATATATATATATATATATATATATATCATTTTTAAAAAGAAAACCCAGCTTAAATAAAATGCGATTTTTAGTATTTCGCCATGCAAAATTTAATCTTTGTTTTTTAATAATTATCTCTTTAAAATCTGAAACCCTGCGATGGTAAATCGTGTACAGATCTTCAAATCAAAGAATATAAAATTTCATATAACATTTTCACAATAAAATTACATATGCATATATATTAATCAATAAATAAGAATTATAATAATCAGACAAATATTCTGAAAGAGGGTATTCTACAATAATCGAGAAACTTATCTTTTTACACAAATTTAATAGAGATTTTCAATTCAATAATAGAGGGTTTTCAATTTCAAGTTATCTAAATATTTTCCACAGGAAAAGTTTGGTAAAGTTCTTCCCAGAAGTTTCTTTTCCCCAAATTTAACACAAAATTTCACAGAGAACCCCATTTAAAATTCTATAAATATTTCTCCTATTTCCTTTGAGAATTTTCTACTGTTTAACAAATCTTCTATGTTGCCCTCTGATTTCACTATAAAATTTTGTTTCATAAAATGTACAAAGAGGTAACGAATTTCTACAGAAATATTTTCAATATAATTTCCTCGAGAAGAACAGAGGCTTCAATGAAAATTTTATTTCCTTAGGAAATCTTTTAAATTCACAAATTAACAAAGCTTCCACAATTTAAAACTTCATACAACCAATCTTTTCAAAAGACAATAAATTAAATAAATAGGGAAAAACCTATATTTCTGTAGCTTGAAGAATTTTGACTGTTGAAGAGAAGCTTTGCCTACTGCGTGCAACTTCCAAAGCTCTTTTCAAATCTCCACTTTCCAGAAGAATGCAAATACTAAACAAATATCTATCCGAAAACCTCTTCCAGAAATTTAAATTAAAAAACTCAATAAAATCACAATAATTTTTCCAACAATTCTCTATGCTTTTCATTTCCCGTGAAGTGTTTTCTTGTTTTCCCCAAATCTCATAATATCTTCTCCAAGAGAATCCTCAACAAGAAAATTTTGCAATAAAATCCAACTAACACACATGGCAGAGAAGAAAAATATCTTCTAACAAACTCACGGATTCTTTTCTTTCCTCAATTATCAAGAATTCAATTTATTTTAAAGAATTAAAAATTCAAAAACTAGTTTCATTTCAACACATATTTAAAATTCATTCCCACAAAAATATTTAAAGAACATTTAATCTATTCACTCAAATAAAAGTAACTTTAATTAATTAATTAATTAATTTAATAAAATAATTTTAATCTCAGTGACTAAATTATTTTACCAATAAACTAATTTAATTAATTAAATAAAATATGAAACTTTTATTTACTTTATTTAAAATTAATTTAAATAAGCATTAAATTAAAAGAACATTAATCTACCATTAAATTCACAAAATTAACCTTTCATAACAAATAATCAAAACAGACCTGACAAGACAACTAAAAATACCAGACCTAAATTGATGACATACTGTGACTGGGTTTGAGACTAGACTAAGAAAAACCTCGTTACTACCTCCCAATCAACATTACCGTTGTGTCTTGACACGCTCAGACCTATGAAACCAGGTGGAGTCGGTGTCATGTACCTGCAATCCTACAATTAGACAAATAACATACATGTATATAATCCATAATTCAAACACACCGTGAAGAGAAAATCACAAAAATCACAGGGCACTTGCAAGCGAGTGATGCAACTCCGTTCTCCACACCAATACAATATCACATCAGACTGACAAAATAAATAACAATTAATCTATCACAAACCTATATATAGCAATAACATTTGAAGTAAACATCTATACTAACATAAAGCATGTCATAAATAATTACCATCAAACAGTGTATCATCACAACATAAAATAAATCCACCATCGCTTAAATGTCAGTGATCAATACATCAAAACAAAGTACCAGGGTCTATCAAAGTGAAAACATGCTAATAGAAAACATAAGCAAAATGGAGGGGTACTACACTACTTGTTAAGTAGATGTAAGGAAAACACAAAGATAGAGTGGAAAGTGGATGGAAATAAAATAAAGAGGGCTTACTTGAAATAGAATCAAAATGTAGATAGACTAGAGAGACTACTCTTATAGATATGAGATTCAAGGGTGGTGGATTTATATTGTGTAGAAATGATTACTAGAAAAAATAAATTAAGAACTTGTAAGCATTGTCAGAAAGGTTTTTCCTTCAAGAGCCTAGACCATAAAGAGAGAAAGTTGAAGAAGCAAGGTCAACCATGGTGAACCTATTGATCTTAACTAGGAAGTAAGGGTAAGAGTAAGTGACACATGCTAATAGGTATGAAGAAAAATGTGTGGGAGGGAAATTCTAGAGAAGGTGTGTTAGGCCTTGCTAAATTTTTAAGGTTTTAGTGTTCATGATTTGTATGGTTTATCCAATAACCTAAAACCCTTGGCCTTTATTTCAAAACTTTTGTGCTCCAAATTTCTAAATCACTAGTGACCTATTCTACTTCTTGAAATTCATTTAAGATGTTACCTTGATGTCTTTAATCTCATGATCTTATGAACCCCTTGTTTGGATTACCCATTAAGTGTTGGTATGTGGTGACTGATCATGCAAATATTGTACACTCTTTACGTATCCTCCTATACACCCCCAAATTTTTTTTTCTTGTTAATATGTCAAGGTGTTCCCATTAACATGTCAAGGGTTTGGTATTTAATTTTTTAACTAAAAATTGAAAAGTGACTTTGTAAAACCCTAATTCTAGAAGCTTCCAAAAAAAGCTTGTTATAAGCAGTTGGGATGTATGTTGTGATATGGCATTCGCGAGATTGTAATCTATTTTGCACTGGATATTAAGGAGTTTCTTTGGATGTAGCCCATATTGGGTGATCTGCATTAAAATTTTGTGTTGATCTCTTTTGTGTTATTCTTCATTGTTATTTCTGGGTTATTTAATTTGCATATAATTGTTAATGTTTATTGCTCCAATATGCCTCAATCCTAACATTAAGTCCCTTGCCTAAATAACTGATTTATGTACCTTAAATTTTATGCACTTAAAGGATGTGGTGGCCCTCCTTGCTATCCATGTGGCAAGTTTTAATAGTAGCACATTTGTGCTTGTATAGCACTATATAATGGTAGATATATTTTATTAAGGTTTCCCTCTTGTATTGTGGTGACAAGTGTCCTTAATGGTTGTTTTAACCATGAGCAGACCCCACAAGTGCATATACCTAGTATATTGTTGGTTCCTTTTCGTTGGTTTGGAATATTATTTACTATTTGTTATGCAAGAAAGAGTGGGCCAAGTTTTATTAAATCATGACAAGTGGAAAATTTCCATTATAGTGTGATACTTCTTCACAATGCAACTTAATGATTGGTCCCTCCTTCCACTTCTATGTTGCGCCCAATGGGAATAATTTGTTTTATTTTTTATGATGACAAGGATGGTCCACGCAAATTTTCCTTATTGCATGTGCTAGTCATTGATTCAACCCTTCTGAAAAATCAATGGTTTGTATTCAAAGATATAAACAACTCATGGTGTGTCATGCATTTTTCACTCATATGAGCATTCAATGCTAAGGGTGAAAAATGAATTATTTATTTGAAGCTTGTATTTGGTGCTTAGGGTATTATTTATAATTCATGAAGGAGATTAAGCAATAATTCTACAATGTGTGACTTCTTGTGATAGTTTTCTATTGTGGTTTCTAACTTAAAGATAATTAAGTTGTTGGTAAAGAGGGTGCATTTAATTTTTCATTTTTGTGCTTGCAAGTTTTCTTAGTTGGGCATTGGGTATTTCCAATGGTTATAAATTATGTCTCCATAATTGAAGAAAATCTCATTGTAAGTAAGAACACTATTTCACAAATATGATTCAAAGTATATCTTGAGTGTTAGGGTCAAGTGTAGCTTAGAATAGGACCTTATAAGCCAACATCCTTGTTCTACCAAAAATCAAAACATGCACAAGGCACAAGAATTCTCTCTAAGAGAATTTATGACTGAGTTGATTCAACTAGAGATATAAATATCCTAGTTCAGGGGTGGGATTTGTTTAAATTTTGTTATAATCACAACATGATGGATCATCTTGATACAAACATTTAGAGATATGATGTAGTTTAATTAGTGGTACCCAATGTATTTGTGAATGTTGAGTGGATTCATATTATCTATAGAAAATACAACTCCAATACCATAACACTATATAATTATGAGGGTGTACCATTGTAGACTATGAATAAGGAATTGATAAAGGGGGCTTTTAACCTCAACACCTAGGAAAACATTAAGATCATTTTTGGTAAACTACATAAAGAATGCAAGAGGGAAAGGTCTAGCTATAGCGTTAGATGGTTGCCACACTACATGAAGAGAAGAGAAGCTTGACTAACACCATTTGTAGAGAATGAGTTGAAGCCTTTTAATGAAGGTATATTTGAGGAATAAATCAAGATGACATACTATGCTTTGTTTCAAGTATTGGGAGTTTATTTAAGGCTTCATATACATATTCATTTGGCGTGTTGGTAGTTGGCATTCAACATTAAGACTTAAATAGGGATTTTGACTATGCATCCTTTATTGCTAAAAGAATTCATAAGGAATCGATATCCTTTAAGATAGATAGCAGGATTCCCTATTTCAAATGGCATTCAATGTTGTGCCATATTTTTCTATACAATGGAAGATATATCTGGGATGAATCTTTGCAACTAAGGTTCCAAAATATCAAGAGAAATTCAATGCATATTCAAGGATGGACTCACATATGGGAATCACACTACAAGAAATCATACTATGTCCTACTTGAGAGACATTTTATTCATTAAATATTTAGATTATTGGGGCATCAAAGATTGAGATTACCAAATATTGTCACAAAATTCTTGAACCTAAAGAGAAGTAGCCTAAGGAAGGATGATCTTAATTGGGGTGATTGTTTTTTCCATTCAAATACGAATATTATTAGAGTTAATGGTGCAAATGTTGAGCCACATTATGTTCTACCTAAGTGGATTCCAAATAGGGTTTCTTTCATAGAGATAATGTGCTAATTTAATGAATTTGATAAGATTAATCTAAGGTAGCACAAGAAGGGTTCTTTCTTCCCACCTACATTGGTGTTCTCATATTTCACAATCTCATGAAAAGGGGGATTAGAGCTCTTAGAATCTAAGTTATAGATATATAGGATGAGGGTAAAGAGAAAAAGGAATTTTGACCTAGAGAATTTTATTGATAAAGTTAGAAAAAAAGTATGAAATATGTTTATGATCATGAATTTGATGAGTTTGAAGACTTGATCTAGAATTGCATAATTGATGATAAAGTTGAAAACAAAAGGAATAAGTAGATTAGAGTTCTTGAGGGATAAAGAAATAGAAAATACAATGAAGAAGATTACAATGGACATTTTGTAGAGATTAAAGATCCAATTCTTAGAATGTAAAAAATATTGGATCATTTTGATAATCTTGGATTTTTATCTCCTAGATTGAATGCAAGGCCTTATATCTAAAACCCCAATAGAGAGGAGAAACAACAACTAGAGAAATAAGTGGAACAATCATTTTTTCAACCACCAATGATGGGAGTCAAAAGGGAAAAAAGGTAAAACTCTTCAAATAGGATCATTGTAGGAAGAGGTATTGCAACCTTTGGTTGACTACCCAATTATTGAGGAAGTTGGAGGGAACCAACTCAATATTGAGGAAGTCCAAAATTCATTGTTCCTCCTTAAAGGATGAAATATCCCCCAACATTTTTTTTCAATTTTTCACATCAACAACTTCACCCCTCAACGTTAGCAAAACCAAAACCAGCTGAGAAAGTAACCCTGCGCCAAGAATGTTCACCAAGATCCCAATGACAATCGAGGTGATAGCATATGACACCGGGGATTGTTAGCAAATAAACTAAAATGTTGGAAATACAAAGCTTATGCAACTCAACCACTTATTCATCGGGAGTAGTTTGACGACTCAACCGATCAGCATGATGAGTAATGCAAGTACAAAAAGTAAAGAGTTGGGCAGCTTGCCTACCCCTTCCACTTGTTCAGTGGGTAGTACAGAAATGAAAAGCTGAAAGTAAATGGGCGGTGAGGCCTGTCCCTTCCACTAATAGTGGGAATTACAATATAAAGTGTATAAATATTAAATGAATGAATCAATACTACTGATTTCAGCCTTGTAATGAAAGTAATCTACAAATTACAAGTGAGCAAGCTACCCAATCCTCTGCAAATGATATTATATGTTTCTCCAAACTTCACAAGCCTCCCAAATATGAAAAACCATAAAAAAATTAGAACTTCTACAATTTGATATAGAAAACTAGCACTCAGAAAATGCAAACTATAGTGCCCCTCAGTTTGATTTTTGTTTTTGTTAGTGACTTGGTTGTATTTGGACATTATGATACTGTTTGATGATACTTAGATATTATGATACATTGATGCATAATTATGATGTTACTTGATGACACATTTATCACTGATGTTTATGCTTATACCATGCTTAATATATTAGTTTAATTGATTATGTGGGTTATTATTGATATGAGAATTATGTGATTATTAGATGTTTGTTCTTATCATGATTTGATATCTAATTATTGTGTGTTGGTGTATTGGTGAAGGGGAATAGGGTTGCATCACTCACTTGTGAGTGCCCTGCGATGCTGCAATTTTCCCTTCGTGGTGTGATTGCTTGTTCAAATGTCTATGTACATGCTCGACTGTGTGGTTTGCTGCAGGTTGCAGGTACCAAGCATTGAATCCACCTAAATTTTCAAGTTTGAGCATGCCTTAATCCCAATGGAGGTTGTTGATTTGGAGATAGCATTGGGTCCCCACGTTGAGCCATCATCCTTGACGAGGATGAGTATCTATTTGTCACACCCTGTCTGTAAGGTCAATTCGTGTTGGTCCGTCAATGTAACTGTTGTCGTGTTGCCTTTCATTTCGCTTTGCAGTCTAGTATTGCTTGACAATATGTTCATTTGAGTAATGTACATGATTGGTGCTTTTGTTTGATTATTACGTTAAATTAAAGATTATCGAAATTAAAAGGCTTGGAATAATTAAAATAAAATATTTTATATTATTGAAGTATAGATTAAATAGAATATTATTAAAGTATTTATTTGATTTTAATAAATTAAAATTTATGGTTTAAAAAGAAATATTTAAATGAATATATTAAATTGATGTGATTGTGCAAACAAACTATATTATTAAAGATTAAATTAATAAACTAAATATTTTAATTGTTTGTTCTATTGCACGTGCAAATATTAAAGTATGGCAAATTATAAAAGATAAAGATAATTAGTGGCAATTGTGAGTAGTGGGGAAAAATAAAATAAAATAGTTAATTTTTAAGAAGTGGATGTTGTTACGGATGCGGGAAAGTAATAAATAAATTGGTTATTTTGCAAAAGAAAAGGGGCTTTTTGTTAATTGTTGGAAAACTAATCTTGCATTCTACTTTCAAGAGTTTTCTTGTTCTTGGAGTTGTTTCTCTGGTTCTTAAAATTTTTTCTAGGGGGTTCTTGAATTGGATTACTGGAGAGGTTGTTGGGGATTTTGGAGAATTGAAAAAATACAACTTGGAACTTAGAATCGACATCAACTCTTTGCCCAATCAATCAAGTTATTCCAGGTTCTT
Source organism: Sequoia sempervirens (assembly GCA_007258455.2). NCBI lineage: Eukaryota > Viridiplantae > Streptophyta > Pinopsida > Cupressales > Cupressaceae > Sequoia > Sequoia sempervirens. Next base: position 25,569 of record VDFB02368479.1, read on the forward strand.
TGCTTGTGTAATCTTCTTCTCTGTTTTAGAATAAATGATTGATCTTGAATGTTGTTTGAGACAAAACATGTATGCAATTATTGAGTTTGAATGGAAACAATGAATATATGCATTATCTAGAGTCGATTCAACTCTCCCTATAATAGCTTCATACTTAACCTATAATCTTTGTATTCCACATATTATCTTAGTTGGTCTTTGTTTTGTAAATTCTTCCCTATGGCAGCAGATAAATGCTCCTAATCTCTTATCTCGTATTATTGGGAAAATTCTTGAATCTAGAAATACCATGTTGCTTTCATTCGCCAACCACTTATCTTTCCTTGATTTGTTCATTGGCGTCATTAATTCAATGGATTTTATTAAATCTAGGTCGAACCATACTTTATCAAGGCATCTATCTTTAATAACCATTCAAGTCAATTCTCAAACATTATTCCTTTATTTAGCTAAAATTTTGTAGAAGTTTCTAAGTGTATTGCGCATGAAATAGGCATATGTTTTTTCCCAAGTTTGTTGGACTTTATTACACAATAAAATTAATATCAAATTTCATAGGAATCGGTTGTAGGCTGGATAAGTAGTATTAATGTTGTTCATTGAAGAGAATAGTGTACCCTCCCCTGCGTCTCCCTCTCTAGGTGTTGATCCCTTCTTAAACAATGGATTTTATTGCATATTGTAATTTCCTATTTGTTGTTGGCATATTGTGTGGTCATTAGTCCGTGTGTTGTAGCATGTAGCCATACAAGCTTCTTTCATTCGAACTCATTCCTTTAAATTGCATACCATATCTTTGGCAATAGTAATCGGCGCGAACTGGGAGTTCATCTATCAATAAACCTTTCTCTATTTAAAATTTGATTTAATCTCCAAGTCATGAATTTGAAGTGAGAATTGGTATTCGATATGCACTATGAGTTTGAGTCTTAACAGTCGCCATGCATTTCCAGTTCGAAACTTTGTAATCTTATTCTCTATTTGAAATTTGACTTATGTTACCACGCCTCATGCGCATGTAAGAATTAGAATTGAGATTATATATATATATATATATATATATATATATATATATATATATATATATTGGGTCTTTGTATTCATTGGGGTCGCTACCATAATCTGTGGCTGGTATATTGTGTGTGTACAAAAATATTGAAATAACAATTAATAAAGAAATTTGAATGTGGTAAAATGTATGTGTGTATGTATATATATATATACATTTATATATAAGTATATTTTTCAATGTTTGTATATTTAGTTTCTATATTCTGTATTTTAAAACAAGTCTTATTTAATAAAATACCAATATATATATATATAGAGTATATGCATGTATATGTGAATCTTTAAAGAGAGAATTGTTGTCCCTATTAGTATTTGATCAGGGCTGTTATATATTTGAAAGAGAAAATAATTGATTTTGAAAGATTGATATAGTTATAATTAAATAAATGAAAGATAGTGTTTGTAGAAAGAGATTTTTTTGGATTTAGATGACTAATTGGTAAACATGAAATGTGTATCTTGAAAACCCATTTTAGACTCCATGTGCTATTATGGCTTAGAATTGTTAGTATGAAGCAAGTGAATGATTACTAATTTAGTAATGATTATGGGTTTTCTTCAAATGTTTAAGTCATCTTGTGAAGTGAATATTAGGGGTCTTCTAGAGGCTAGAAGGGATTTGTCTTCTTGATGGAATCCTTTGATAATCCTTTGAGATGATTATTTTGTATTAAATGAGTATATGATGGTCATTAGCCGTGCATGGTATATTCACCTATGTGGTTGGAACTTGTATGCGAGAAGGGTTATGCTTCGCCTTGTTGTATATGTTAATGAGATTTTGTAATTATGCAAGTTAGTTTTGCTCTTTTAATTTTGTTGGGTCTCCTAGTTGCTAGTAGGGGAGTGGCTCTCAATGGGGGTCGGCGCACAAAGTGGCGTCAGGGTAACCCATGTGGGAATTTTGTAATTAAGTGATAACCTAAAATGAATTAGGGGGTTGGGTAGTAATCACACTAATCAAGATAATTGAATTCCTCACTCATGGCTCAAGTGATCGTTTAGGCTTGAGATGAGTTGAGAAGGCCTGGAATGGAAAGATCAACTGCCTCATCCCAATGAGAGGTATGTTGATTTTGCATAGGTTTGTATGGGGGTCGAAGATTGATAAAGGCTACCAAGGTAACCTAGGATGGGGGTCGAGGCCTAGGAAAATTTTCCTAGGTAATCCATAGTACTATTTGATGACACTCCTCCTATGGAAACCTAGTATTCCCTTGTCTCTTGTCTCCCTTGGATGTTTTTGTGCCTCTGGAAGTGGTGTTACTATCGTTTGATGTTGTATTGTACTTTTTCATTGATGTCATGTTAACCTTTGTGTTGTCTATTGTCTCTTGATTGATTGTGGTGGGACCTTAATACTATCTCCTAGCACGGGGGTGGACCTTAGGGTTCCACATGGTCAGGTGGAATGTTCCTTGTACTCCATTGGGTTCCCTCACTTGGTTCATGTTCGCGGTGATTACTCTTGGATTAGAAGATTTCAACACTTGTTCCAATTCATGTACTTGTATTGTTCCACAAATCTATTGTATCTTGTATATACTTTTGATGTACTCTCCTCCCTCATTTAAGGAGACAATGATGTAATGATGTTTTGTTGTAATTAATTGTAATCTCTATATTGTAATGGACAATGTAAAAGATGTTTTTATATATGTTAGTTAATTAGATTAATTATAAATGATATCTATTGATCATGTAATGGTTATCTCATATTAGTTGATCTTGTAAATGTGATGGTTAAATGTATTTTCATATGGTAGATGGAATTTAATTAATGTAATGACTATCAGTTCTTGCTAATTAGTTAATGGGAAATCTAGTAGCGTAGTCATGGAACTTAGAGGGCTTAGGTTAGAATTTAAGTTAACGTTTCATTTGCAATCATGTGAATATTGCACTTTCAAAAAAAAAATTGTCCATTTTTAGGTGTTTAGTGTGTTGTCCTCTAGGGTTTCGTGGTAGGGTGTTACACAAACTAGCAAGATTGAAACACACCTAAATGCCCCTAAATCCCCAATACTCCTCTAACTGACATGAAATAAGATGCAAATTAAACCTAAGGAGAAGGCATCCAAACCAAGATAAAGAAACAATTGCAAATATCAACTATTATTTAGTGCACGCTTCCCAAGATGCCTACAGATATGGTACAACCTCCTAAGAAGGGCGAACCATAAGATAAAATCATAGACTCCTCTAAAAATTTTGAAAACTTGCACAATGAGGCATTTAGGATAGAAAAATGCAATGGAACAACACCTAGAACCCCCAAAAATTCACCTAGAGAGCCACAACCAAAAATGTGCTTTTTGCAAGCACCAAACTAGCAAACTATAAACTGTAAATATACACCAAACATCAGAAAACATCAATAATAAACTTCTCCATAATGCTCAATATGTTCTTTAGTGTAAAGATCAGTCTCTATCTTAGCTCTAAGTTGTTATCTTTCAAGCAAGAAACTAAGCTTTGCTAGGAGGTATGCATTCCTTGAAGTGAGTGAGTAACCATTATGGCAGCACTTCGTTATATTTTCTTCATGGATGATGAGAATGAAGCCCAACACTCTTAGTTACAACCTTTTCTCTCCAAATTCAAATTCAACTCCCTCCAAAATGGGCACCCAACTCAAATTCACATTAGATCTGCAATTTGCATTTCATTTCACCTCTCTCCAAGTCGTCTATTTCAAGAAGGCAATATACTTTATCAAAAATACAAATAAAGTATAGTATGGGTGTCTAAAATAATAAAGTGAAATACTTTATGAAAATAACTTATTTCTCCATTAAGGTATCCACCAAGCCTTATCAATATTTCACTTTATTAAAATATTTTACCTCAACAAGAGAAGCGCCCAACACAAGCTCTGACCTGCCAAAAATAACTCCAAGAGTGTGGGAGACCAACTACTCAAACTAACCTACCTGAAATAGCCTCTGAACTGGCCTGCTAAAACCCTGCTAAAAATAACACTTACTAAAATTAGCATACTGCTAAAAATAGTAAGTGTGTCCAAATGCATTTTAACCACATTTTGAGCAGCCGTCACAACTTACTAAAAATAGTAAGTCTGGAAAAGTCCTTTGTTTCAGTTGCATGTCACACCACTGTGAAGCTCTCTACAAACCCAGAAGGAATCCAGAATCCAAATTGCAAAAATCCAACATGTAAGCCTCCAAAACTGCCAAAACATGCTCCTACAAAATAGGAAACCCTAATTACTACTCTTGAGTAGCCTACGAGCCTCCGAAATAGGTTAACGACCAACTTCACTAATTATTGCTAAGAAGGGGACATTACAGTCCGGCCTCCCCAAAATTGCTTGCCCTCAAGCAATTGCAAGTTTGGATGTTGCAAAATCTCTTCATTCTCCCAAGTAGCATCCTCAATAGGGAAATTCTTCCACTTTACCAAATACTCTTTGATTGTCTTCTCCTCAAAGAGATTTTGATGATCTCTTCTGGAAACAAAACCAAATGTCCTTCCTCATCCAATGGGGGCAAATCAGAAGAAGCAACAACATTGTATCCAAGCACCTTCTTGAGGCGAGACACGTGGAAGACATTGTGACCTTTTTTACTCGCTGGTAGCTCCAACTCATAAGCCACTATGCCAACCCTCTTGACGACTCTGAATGACCCATAGAAATGTGGCTTGAGTTTCTCTGCTCCACTCTTCTTGAGAGTAGACTGTATGTAAGGCTAGAGTCTAAGATAGACCATGTCACCAACCTCGAATGTGCGCTCAACAAGTTGCTTATTAGCGTACATCTTTTGTTGATTATGTGAAATATGGAGATTTTTCTACAAGGAATTCAAAATATCTTGGCTCCATTGCAACATATCCCTCACTTGAGGGGCTTTGCTATCACCAAACATCAAATCAACAAAGCTAGGGGCCTCATATCCATAGAGAGCCATGAATGGTTTGATAGACATGTAGAAGGATGAATTGTAGCAATACTCTCCTAAATGAAGCCATCTCACCCAAGTTTTTTGTTGCTCTGCAACATAGTTTCTGAGATAGCCCTCCAACCTCACAATCTCTATTTTCCCATCATTTTGTGGGTGATAACTAGTGCCTGGAGTGAGCACAATACCACTCAACTTGAAAACCTCTTGCCAAAAGGTGCTTAGGAACTTGTTTTCCCTATCACTCACAATGATTTTGCGACAATCCATGCAGTCTAAACACCTCATGAAAGAATAAATATGCAACTTGAGCTACTGAAAATGAGCAAACTTGGTTAATCTATCAACAACAGCATAGATAAAATCTTTTCTTTGAGCTTTTGGCAACCCAGTGATGAAGTCCATTGATATACTTTCCCATTTTTGGTTGGGGATTGGTAGAGGATGCAATGAACCAGTTGGAAAAGTATGTTCATTCTTGTTCATTTGGCAAGTGTGACACTCCTTAATGTAGCACAAGACATCATCTTTCAGCCCCCTCCATGAAAATATTTCATAGATCTGTCTATAGGTTTTGAAATAACCTTGATGACCAGCAAGCAAAATGTCATGAAATGTTTGCAAAATATTCTTTTTGAGCTTAGATTCGAGTACCAAGAAGATTCTCCCTTTGTAGTGTATCAAACCATCAACCACTTTGTACCTTGAATCATGAAAATTACCTTCAATAATGTTGGTTGCAAATTGATTTTTAGAATAATTATCAAGCAACAACTCCTTCCAATCAATAGTAAGCTCACATAATGAGTTCAAGTGAGGCCTTCTTGATAGAGCATCTGCCACTATGTCATTTTTTCCCTTGACATACTCAATGTCAAAATCGTA